>JAQGCS010000011.1:0-62475 GCA_034702105.1 Fuscozetes fuscipes
ATTTGTATCCCTAATATTGTATTTGCTTTCAAGTGTTTTCAATAAAAGTTTGAATTCGATACACACATTCGGCTTCAATATACTATTATTATTCTGTTGTATAATAAAACTAACAGATTATGACCTGAGATGAGTAGTCAGTAAGGATAGCATCGAAACAAAAGTTGTTACAAATTATACATATTCTATAGGGATACTATTTTAACATTGTTTTATAGGATAAAATGGTGCAAACTTATCCTTGAAAGCTATTAAGTTCAGTTATAATTAAATTAATTAATTAAGTATCCAGGTAAAACGGCTAAATTACAGAAAATGACCGGAATTGCGTTAAAAATGGTCAAATTCATTGTATTATAACTTATAAGTACATTCAAACCTTATACAATCATTTACTTAATCCAGACAAATTCAGGGGTTATATCAAGTTGGGGATTATAACATGGTTATTTTAACATTAAATTCAATGGTCATGATATGAAAAGTTTAGGGACTATAGCCATGGACATATTTTTTCTTTGCTCGAAATTTGAAATAGAATGACAAAACGAGTTATACAGGGCCAAAATTTTAAAACACGTTCTTTGCCATCCTTAGTCGTCAGACCTAATGTTTATTGAGATATATGAGAGATAATACAAAACAATATCGTATTGTCTGAGAAGTCGTTACATTTTCTTTTTGATTCTCGTATTCTTCACTAAACCGGAGAAAAAATAACAAAAACTGTTCATTAGATTCAGTTTCATTAGTAATGTCTGGGTTTTTGGTCTGTGTTTTCACTCCAAAGTGTGTTTATATATATGGGCACAGCTTTTGGCTATTTATCACCAGAAGACTCACATCTTTGAAAAAGCGTTATGTTTTTGACTGTTTTTCTCTAAGAAGAAGAAAAAATGTGAATCGAATGAAGGAAATAAAGTAAAGACTGCAGAGAAGAGAGAATTTTACATTAGTATTAGTATTAAAGGCTGTGCTCTAACTGATGGCTAATATACTATTTTGGATGTGATATCACTTTAATTCTTTCTGCTCGGTTTGCTTATGCACTCACTTTATTCTTGTAGGCTCTTCTTAGTTAGTGAGGGAGCAGCCAAGGGTTACAATCACCACTTCCTCGGCTGTCGAGTTTTAAAGCCTTTCAACACGAGTTCCGTTTGAGGGAAAGTGGAATTCCCACAAAACAATTGGATTAGTGTGTCGAGGATGGTATGACTCAATTTGTGAGCTCTTGGTACTCCCATTGAATGTTGCATTTGCTGACAAACTCTATGCCATCAAAAGGCGAAGTCACTTATCTCGAGTCTGTCTGAGAGTCAAAGAGAGAGAAATTGCTTCAAAATATATCACCGAAAATAAAAGAGTATTTACTTTTTGTCTCTCATTCTTCCAGTTCTGGGGCTTTAATAGTGGAAAAGTCACACTTGAAGACAGTGAAAGACAGATAAATTAGGGATCAGTTGTCTGTTGAAACGATGAAACCATCATTTTTATTATTTTTATATAACCTCTCGTTTCTAATCTCTTTCTTTAAGTCTGCTTTTCTTTTATGTCCGATATTTTTCTCCATTGAAACTCAATTGTATTTTTATGTGTAATTCTGATTAGAGATAATTCCATAGTAGAAAAGCTTAAATAAAAACGACTCAGAGCTCAGACAACGGAAAACAAGTGGCGGATCCTTTTCATGGAATGTAATGGATATGTTTTCACAAGTTTTTGCACATTTTTAACCTAATGTTAACTCATTTCAAATGATTAGTTGTTTAGGAAATGAGTTTATTTTCTTTAAGATTTTATTCTTTGAAACATCTTTTTCTCTGCAATTCATTTAAAGATTTATTGAATTTTTTGCATTTCGATTATAAATTGAATTTTATTTTACTTCTGAACTCTTGTAAACCTTTTTTATGTTTTGATGTTTATTTAAATTTAAATCAATTTTACGAACAATTTGTTAGATGTTTACTCTGAATGGGGTTATAGTCAATCGAAATAAGTAGTGATGCCCAAGGGGTATAGTTTTTGAATTCAGATGCAACCCCTGCTCGACAAAATTTTGCCGGCTATACCCCTTTTTTTATCTGAGGGACCCCTATAGTCGAAAACCTTGGTTATCCTGATTGGAAGTTAATGTTGTTATTCAATGATTTATTTATTGTAATGTTTTAGTCAATAAATAAGTGAATTGAGGAACAGTTATATAATTGGTTTGAAATTTATTACTCAAATCACAATTTAAATGTCATTCACTGCTTAAAAGTCATTCGAATATTTGATTTATTCCTCGCTTCGATTGGGTTTGAAATTTATTTCGACTGCAAATAATGTTTGACTCGAAACTATTTTATCATTTATTTCCAATTCAACAGAGGCTCAGAATTTTCACATTTAAATAAACAATAAAACAAATTTGAATTTTGATGTTATCCAGTTCCATATTGAAGGCTAAGTCACTTAGAGATGTATATCAATTGTAAGCACCGATGACCTCACCCTAAGTTCGATTGACAGTAACTACACGTTAGTGAATGTCAATGTTGTGGTGGGCTTTGGATTGGCTTTCAATTCGAGTTATACCTGACAACCGACAACCCGGGCCTCTAAAATAGAGTCTGAAAAATATTCTCTAAATTGGATTTTCTGGTCTAACGAACCCTTACTTTGACTTTCAATAGCTTCGAACCAATGATTTCAGTATTGGGTTTACTATAAGAATATGTTGTCTTATCTCTTGAAGCGTTCAATTCGTCAAACATTGATAGCCATTAGATGAGACTGTGTCGTTCCCCTCCCAATCTCAAAGACAGAGAGTCTCACATTTTCGATAAATTCTTGGTCTAATTTCTAGAAGCGATGCATTTATCTGTTATTGTGTTGTTTGGCTCCGAAACCATCAAACGATTACAAGTTATGCATCACTGGTCAAACAAATGGCGTTCTGGTCATAGCTGTTATTCAATGCCTGTCCGGGGAATTATAAAAGTGATCGCATTTCTCATTTCTAAGCCATATATTCCAAGACTATTGCTTTTCGGACCAGATATTAATGAGCGCCGATTGTGGCCGTAAAAGACATTTATTACATATTACTTTCGGAGACGGGAGGACCGAAAGAGAGAGAGAGAGAGAGAGAGAGAGAGAGAGAGAGAGAGAGAGATTAATGCATAAAAATGTTTCAAATTTGCATTCAATCGCGTGAAACAGTTTTGAATCAAAAGTCATTCAACAAAAAACTCAATTTTGAATTCAGACAATCGATCATTAATTATGGGTTCGACTGACTCTGAAATCCATAGATCTTTAGAGTGCGCCATATGTCGAGACAGAGACAATAAAGAGAATTTGATTAGTCCGTGTAACTGTTCCGGTTCTATCAGATATGTCCACTATGAATGTCTATCGCAATGGATTACCACACAGTCGACCGATAGATGTATGATTTGTAAAGCAGTTTACAAAAACATTGTAATCAAAAAGAAATGGCCCTCCATTTGCACTTATTTTTGGGAAAAGCGATTCGAAATGTTATGCTTGCTGATTTTTCTCTTCTTTTCATTGTACATGGCACTTTTCTCTTACATTAATTGCAAAATCAGCCAAAAATTCGGCCCAAAAAAGTGGCCTTTTTTTGCATTACCCTCTTACTTAATGATGCTGATGATGGTGTTTATCTCGATGGCAATCCTAGTCATATCTTTGGTATTGATAACTGGAAATTACAATCAATGGCGTCCACAAAGAGGCAGATTCGTTACAGTTCCGCAAAAACTAAACAAATGAAAAACAATAAGCTGACAGTCCATCCAATACCATATTTTCAAGAAATTCACTAAATATTTGATTTAATAAATGAATGAATACATTAAATACATTATTATTTTAAATATAATTTTTTGTTTGCATTCAATCGCGAGAAATAGTTTTGAATCAAAAAGTTATTTCACACAAAACTTAATTTTAAATTCAAACAATCGTTTATTAGTGATGTCTCTGAATAGGTCTGAGAGCACCATATCTGTTGAGTGCGCCATATGTCAAGAAAGAGACAATAAAGAGGCGTTGATCAGTCCGTGTAACTGTTCCGGTACTATCAAATATGTCCACTTCGATTGTATCTCCAAATGGATAACTACTCAGTCGACGGACAGGTGTACGATATGTAAAACCATTTATAAAGACATTGAGATCAGAAAGAAGTGGCCGTCCATTATTAAGTATTGTCGTGTGATGTGGTTAGAAATCCTCTTTTCCATTGTTGGTCTGTCATTCTTACTGTTCATTTCACTCATCTCTTACACCCATTATGTGATCAGTCGAGAGATGGGTCTCTCATCCTCTCTCAAACAAAGTGTCTATCCTACTTTGTTCATATTCGGCGTAACCATGATGATAATCGGCAGTGCATTGGTGTTTATGAGGGTCGACTATCTCGAATGGCGAGTAACAAAGGCCAAATTTACTGTTGTTCCTCACAAGAGGTGCAAACAGAATAAATAAGTGGACAGTCCTTTCGAAAGAAATAATTTCAATCAATTTTATTACCAAGTGGTTATATTTCAATAAAATTATATCTCAAATGAGTTGAATGACATTTTTATCTTTAAGTATATTTTAATAAATAAAAATCGAGTCATTTGTATGTATAGATCGTTGGTTTTAGGAATTATTATACGAAAGGCAAACCATATCTTATAGTTTTGGCCAAACATTAGAGCCGTTAATAATGTGGAGTCATTTGGCGCTCATATTCCACAACTTTATTATTTGTTCCGATACTCTGCTGGACTTATGGTCTCTCACTTGTATTGCGCTGAGTGTTGGAGGGGGTATATCTATTCAGCCCTAAATTGCTAAACTATTCTTCTCATTGAGTAGAGTAATAAATGGTTAGCACTTTTCCAAATGCATTTATGCATTTTGTTGGTATATCTCTCCTCCAGTGCCACCAATTTCTTATATAAGTGATTGAAGTACAGAAAATGGCATTCAATTTGAGTGCTGCTATAAGTTTTAGGGAGAGGAACATCACCACTGTATCCCAGTGTTGAGCGAGCAACTGGAGCTCTTGCATTATGGCCATAAATGTGAGGCCTTCTTATCATTTGTATCTAATATTTTCCATTTTGTTGTGAATTATTATATGTTTTTAACGCAAACAGTACTCAAGTATTTAATATATGTGGCAAACAATAACTTATAGCCATTTATTCCTTTATGTATCCGCTATTAAAAGCAACTTATATTCAGAACAAAGTCTGAGAAACTTATTTTTACTTAACTTTTGCTCTGAAAGTAAAGCACTTTTTTAGAGAAGTTAAGGAAGTTTTGCTTTTCTCCTCACTTATAAAGAATAACGAGTTTTCCTAAAATGTGTGAGAAATTAGTTTCGGCCAGAAATTGATTTTGCGATCAAATGTTGAAAATTAAATTAAATAATAAATATAAGTCTTATTTAGGGGAACGACACCAACACTGATATTAGGATCACTTTTATTACAAATTTTTTTCTTTTTCTCTTTAATTCTAATAAAATTCAATTACTTTGTGCTCTTAAATAAGGTTTCAGTGGAAAGACATTAAACAGATTTCGACATACATTTTATATACTGTTCTGTATATTAAACATCTTATATATGGTATAAAATGTGTCATAAAAATTAAAATTAATTCTCATATCGAGTGAAATGTGTCCACAAATTGAATGTATGGCTCATTGTTTCGCCATTTGGCACAAAATTATGGAATAAATGGGAAACTCAAACATAAAACTAATATAACGTTTGAATATATGAATGAAATGAAAGTAACATTTTTTGCTGTCATTTCAGACAAAACTAGTATTTAATATATGGCCTGAAATGTATGCGTCCTCTCTGTTCATATCATTCCTCCAATACTGATATGACGGCTCACTTCTTGGGATATGTGACAGAATTCAAATCAGATAACAAATGGCTTCTACTGACTGCTGGAGCGGACCGTCTGATTGCATATTTGAGTGCAAACGCCATAAACCCAGAGATATTGTGGAACTCTTTCCACAGATAACTCAGTTATGAAATACTTGTCACGTCTGAAGAGAGTGAGAGACACCACTAAAAACACAGCACTAAAACACTCTTTCAAATTAATAATTTCCATTCAGAATATAAAATCACTTTTTATATAATAATTACCGAAAGTAATTAAAAAACAAAACTTAAAAGAGTTATGAACTGCTGAGAGCTCTAATGGAGATTTATCTCCGATATTATTCTTGATAAAACATTTTGAATTTGTTTAACAAACATTGCAAGATTATTTATTGATATCCCTTTTTTGATCAAAGGATTTGAATGTTATATAAATAAATGTTTGTCTTTAATGAGAAACATTCGAAACTATTTTTAGTCATCAATCAAATACCGTGTTTTGCTATTTCACCGAATGTCACTTTATTTTTACAGTCAACGTGTCGTCATGGGGATGCTCAGTTGTAACATGCAACTTTATTTCCAATGGTGTCTCTTATATTCTCGTATTAATCAAAAGTTAAATTAGTTTCATTCATATAATTATAAGTTTGAGCCTAAAATCTAATTGAAATCAATTTTCATTGTAACATAATTGTTCTATTTCATTTCAGATTTCACTCAAAGGCAAATTCACTCAAATATATCTGAAAACTACAATCGATTAAAAAGTTGGAAACAGTTTCGGTGATTCCTAGGGATCTGCGGATAAAGGTTTGTCACAAATGTCTCATTCTTTAGATTTTAAAGCGAAGAGAAATTATATCAAATGAATGAATGGTTTGATAAATGCATACACAGAGTGTATGTCCGACTTTGTGGAGTAGAATAAATGTCAGTCACATTTTGTGACAAATATTGCGTATGTTTTGCAACTCATGTGAAACTAATGCCCCGAAGGAGTCTTCTCATCGCATATATGGCAGAGACAGGGCTCACATAATATATTGTCGGATAATCCATAAGTTTAAGTAGAAATATATGACTGACTTATAGACAGAGTGTTTGCTTTTCAAACAAACAAATATTTGGACGTCTTTTTCACTCCAAGTATTAGTTATTAGAAAACTATTGGCGCGAATCAACTCATATCGAATTGGATGTGAAGTAAATGCCAACTCTTGCTATGGCTGTGCGCTCATAAACATTGAACTATCGGAACGTGTGTTGTATCTGAGATGAGGCTTAAGAGATGAGTTGTTCCAAAAGTCACTGTCATATTGCAAGTGAAGGGCAAACGTTTGCAAAAATATATGTGTTATTCGCCTCTCGGCTGTAAACCCAATGCTTTTTCCTATTTCTGAGCAAACGTTAGACTCAAATAATATGAAATTCTTGCTTTCAAGTAATGTGTATTCAGTGGTCGTCTGTTTATGCAATTTCTGTTCTGTGTTTTGTACTCACTTCACATTTAATCCTCCATAGAGTTGGACACATATCGGGTCAGATATCTGTGCGATCGCAGAAAGGCAGTGACTGGAGTGTATATACGGCCAGTCATAGCTTTTGTTTATGTCATTGACATGTAGATCGACCGCCACTACCACTCAGACCACCACCGCTGCCATCATTTCATAGCGTCTGATCTGATCTGATGTGAGCACCACTTAAACAGAGTATGACTCATAATGAGAATTACACAGACTTTTGCTCAGCCCTACTACTAATGCTTGGATACCATACTTTTCAATATGAGTCCGTAAAAGTGCGGCTCTTAATCGAAGATGAGATGATCACTACTGACTGTTGTCTACTTTGGCTGTCTGTGCGGGCATTCATAGTTAACAGCACTTCATATATCATTGTTTTGGTGTGAGATTTACTTTATAGATAAAAATGACAGTTCGGACGCTTTAGACGCGTTATTAAATTTAGGCCAATATATAACTGCCCGAAGAACAGCACACAATGGACCAAATATAATAATAATAATAATGTTTTGCACCTATACTCTAATCGAGTGCCGCCTCCATTACAAGTCATTAATATAAGTTATTATTGTTTTTGCTTAAGGGAAGGATAGGGAAGGATATGACTCCTCTTTCAATAATTCAGTGACTGATTGAACAACTCATGCGTCCGATCGGTATTTGCCGAACAAAAGATAAGGAATTTTAGCGCCGACTTTACTATTGTTTCTCAAACCTAAACACACATCCGAATTGTGATTTCCTCTGCCCAGTGCTCTTTGATGTCAGATCACTGGTCGAGTCTTGCATTTATTGGATTGGAGTCTGTTTGAGGTACAGATCGTAAGCCACAACTCAAATAAGGCAAAACTTTGTGCTCAAACAAATAAATACGGATGACTAAGTCTCAAGTGCTCCACACAGACAATACTAGTCCTCTCCTCTCTATCTATCACTAGAGCACTGCCCAAATGTTAGCCATTGTGTCACTTGAATGGAAAGAGTCTGTGACTCCCTTTCGATCATCTGAATAGACATAATCACCCTTTGGTTCCCAATCTAGACTCAAATGAAGTGTTTTTGTGCTCACAAACAATCCATTTGTGTCTCAGCTGTGAATTGGATCCGAAAGCAAAACGCAGAATAAGTTGAGTCAATGCTTATAATATAATCAGTGATTATATTTGAATATTCCTTATATTTGATTATATTCATAAATTTAGTCTATTTTCATATCTTGTATGGAGTAGTACTCGAAGCAGTCAGTGCTATCAGTGACAGCACCACCACTTCTGATGAGAGTTTGAGCAAAGAGATGAGAATAAATGGTTAGTTTGTTATTCAGAAAGAAAGCAATTCATTCCTCTTTTCGCTCTATTTATTGATTTTTATATTTATGGATATTTGGTCTCAAATATCGCATTTTGAGTCTAAGTATTGGTCAAAGACATCAATAATACTTAAGACGGATGTTATCACACTTAATATGACAGCACTGCCATAACACAGTCATATCATAACCATTGCATCACTATTTTGTTCCTCTTTAGAAAAAGTTTTCTTCGGTGCTAAACAAGAGAGCCTCAGCTGTTCTCCATTTCAATTGAATAGCGCTTCAAATGATTCGGGTATTCGGTCAGGCGATGATACCGCTTCTTATCCTGAGCCAAATAAATTGTGTATACAGTTGTGTAGATCAAAGCACACACTCTTATATTGAACAGAATTGAGAGATGTATTCGTTTGACTCCGAACTCCACATTCATTGGAATTGGAAATTCTGTGCCGAATAGTTTGGGGCCAAATCTGATCAGATGTGAGTCTGTTTAATATATGCCCTGTTCTGTACAGAAGGTCTCTATCTATTCGATGAGTGTTTGCTTTACTTTTTGGGATATATTTTGATTCTCACAATAAGTTTATGCTTTGATTTTGGGTTTGGGCTCTTATTTTTCATTTCCTCTATTCTGAGTGTTTTTGTGCCAAAATTGGCTTAAATTCACTCTTCACTAACGCTGTTTAGGAGATTGTATTTTTTCAGAGGTCTTTCCCTCAAACGAATATCTGATGGATTTTATTATTATTTCAATAGTGGAAAATGCATTGCTTTTGATATGAAGTGTGAAAAAAGTTTATATGCCTTTCAATCAAACTTCAGATATCATTCATTATTTATATGGAATTTACGCTTAAATTCAATGAATGTCAAGGATTTTGTCACAAATTTTTCATAAAATATTGATTCAATTGTTTTTCGGCACCAAAACTACTTTAATGATAGTTTAGATTAGAGAATGTGTTAGTTTTCACTGAAAATACTATTTGATTGTCGTCTTTGTGTTCACATTTAGGAATAATGACTATTAAAACACATCTATTGTTAAACATATAGTTTGAAAACAGTAATCATTGAAATGAATGAAAAAACTATTAATACAATAAATTTTTTGCAGCATTTCCTGTGAAGTCCGTAACCATTGATTTGTTGCCTCTTTTTATTAAACTAATGGTTAAGAATAGGTGTATATCAGTACAGAGAGTATTATTGCGGTTCAAAATAAATGATGGGTTTCGGTGCTGTGTCTGTGCTATTAAGGCAGAGCGACCACTCACTATAGTTAGCCGTAGTCTTTCCATTAGGACAACTAATTTTGCCAAAATAGAAGTGATGACAAAAAATAAACTTAGTCAGTGCTGGCACAGGCATTAATGTTGTGCTGTGCAATGTTTTGATTGTGGCGCCGCATTCAAGCAAAATATAGCTAATAGTCCTCCTGAGATGTGATGCATGCATTGCACTCATCACTAATTAGATTTCTCACAGCTCTCCATGTCTTCAGACACCGAAACCATTGGACGAAGAATAAGTCAAATGATTGTCAATGCAAACGACGTTCACTGCAATCCTTAGGCACTGGATGTTAGGCTTCACTTGCATTGAAATAGGAATCACACTATTGAACAGTAAATCCTTATGACTCGCACTTAATTCTGAGTGGCGTTTGTTTTGTTCCAAACACTACACAATCAGAATAATTATCGTCTCTTTTAACAAAACTCACTCTCTATTCAGTGCTGGCATTTGTTTCGGAAGATATACTTTTTCAATGAATTTAAATTAATTGATTCCGGTAATCGTTAAGCTATTTATTCGAGGAAGAGTTCAACGACGTGTCTGTTTCTCATTTGATCTAATATCTGGATATAATCTACGAATGTTTGGCTTATCTCTGGCTGTTATCTGTTATCTGAGCGCATAACTCGATTAATCAGAACAAACTTTTGGACTATTTTTGTTGTAAATGATTCGCAATATTTTTGGTCCAAAACATGTTCACAAACCTCATGAATACCACAAGAAATGAGACATGAAATTCAATACGAAAATATTTTTTCAGCTGTGCTCCCAGTCTTACGGTATGTAATAGTGAGGAGTGAGCCAATTGAGCATCACTTGACTCAGTTCTGGTTTTATTGATATTTTAAATATTTGATCGAAAAAATTGTGTTAAACAACTTTTTCCTTTCAATTCAGTCACTCAACTGTTCGCTAATTCACTCGTTTACTATAAATATATGTATTTTGTGCTCATTATTAATGAGATTCATGAGCTCTAGTATGGTATGAGAGGAGAAGTAATCTCAAAAAATTGAATTAATCATAATATGTATGAAATTTTACTTTTTTGGCATAAATTATTTGCTCGACTTTTGCATAAAGTTTATTAAATTTTTTGGAAAATTATATTTAAATAGAGATAGTAATGAAAATAATATATTCTCTCAGATTATTAATAATAAATAATGAAATATGCTTGCAAAATCATTTTTCATCAGCCAGACTAAGAGCAAACAACAAACACTTAATTATTATCTATCAAAGTTATGTCAATTACTCTAAGTCTCAGTTTTAGTGGATTTAAGGCGACTTTTCTCTTAATAATTGTCATTTTTATTGATTTTCTCTGAAAATAAGATTAAAATTCAAAATAATCTCTAAATTTATCGAAAAGAAAGTGAAAGAACTGTAGTTTTCCAGAGATTTTCCATTAGATGTGAAAGTATTTTAGTATTATTTGTGAGAATAAAAACTTTTATTTTATATATTTCTTACTTTACAATACAAATAGAGCGCAGCCAACAATTGGCTTCACTAAGAACAGGGCAATCGATCAGGATTTGAGACCATTTTTAAAATAATCCCTTCGACTGGAAAATGGCTAAGTTTTGACGATTAGAGCCCCAGAAGGAAACGAAGTGCACATTCGAGAGTCCAACACAAATATCGGATGAATTTTATAATTTATTATTCGTCTGAAAAATAAGCGAACTGTATATACAGTAAACACAATATACTCTCAAATACAGCGATAATAAAAAGTAGAGTCGAATGAGAAGACCTTAAAGTTTATATTTTTACGGCTGAGTACATGCTATCTGTGCCACCATTTGTGCCACCACTTCAAAAGCGGATTAATTCTCAATTTTTCTAAATATATAATACTTAACGTATGAGTTGTGTAACCGACGGTTCGAAACATTTCTCTACTATTATTTACTTTTTCGCTGAGAAATGCTTTGATAGCATATTTGCAAAGCCTCCTAGTACACAATTGTATTGAGAATTAAATTATAATATCGCTTAAGAGATAGATATTCGCCGCTCTTCTCTTTATTCTGTGCTCTTCTTGTGGTAGGGCGAGAAAAGCGGGTGCTCTTTGTGTTTGTACTTGTATTTGAGTGCATCCGAAATACACATCTATTGGGATCTGTTTTTATAATCTTCGCCGAACATAACCACAGAGTATTGAATTTTTTAACCACAATATTCTTCGCACTTTATTCACAGTTCTTCTTCTAATACCCAATATCTCTGACATACAAAGCCTTTATACACTGTCGATCCCTATCCCTCAATATTTTAACCCCTCTCCTAAACATCCCTTCAGCACACACTTTGTTGAACAGATTTTTTATTTTTGTTTCTTATGTTCGCATTTTTTGAAGATTAAAATTTTGTGCTCGAAGTGGAAAATATTTGCTAAAGTTTTAGCCAATTTCTCGTGCAATGGGAGGAATGGTATGTGTCGGTCGTCAAGAAATATAATGTATCGTCAGAATCGATAATATATCAAAATCTAAGGAATATTCTAATCACATATTTTGCATAAAACCCACGAAGTTTTTTGCTGTTTATTTTGTATTTTAATTAAAATAAGACTTAGTTTTCTGGAAGAAAATCGAGTCTTTTCTATCCCCAGACAATTGAATAATAAATCTCTTTTGTATAAGAAATGAGAACTTTCTTCAGACCATATATTCTCACAAATATTCGACGAGAAAAACAATTTCTTTCATTCCATTCGTATGACTCGAAAGACAGAAGAATTCAATTTATTTTTATATTTCAATTAAATTTTTGTGATATTTAATATGCGATTGCATTCATGCGAACCAAATGTTTTGTGTTTTTCGATGTATTAATAGTTTTGAGTCAACTTTCATGTGATATGCGTTCAAACAATTTTTGAATTTTAAATCTATTCTGACTTTTCTGATAGAATTGATTTATATATTCACTGATAAGTTTGGTTTCGAATTAATATATGAGTGAATAGTTTGAAAATTACATTGAAATTCATTGATGTTTAAGTGATTTGAACGTTGAGAGAGAGAGAGAGAGAGAGAGAGAGAGAGAGAGAGAGAGAGAGAGAGAGAGAGAGAGAAAGAGAGAGAGAGAGAGAGAGAGAGAGAGAGAGAGAGAGAGAGAGAAATTTAGTGAATTTGTGGCTTTTTTTCATTCAACGAATAAATAAATATTTTACGAAACATTTCTCTCCACAAACATGTTTTCAAAAAGAAAATCTAATTTATTTAATATTGTTCTCAAATAATTTATTTAAACAAATGACAACATTTTCGCTGTCTGTCACACAAAACCCAAATTTAGTGCAAAGAGAAAAAAAGTTTGAAATATTGAACATTTCATTAAATCAAATGAATATAAATAAAAGTAAACTATTAGTTAATTAGTTTGGGTTCGACTCAACGAAGTCATTGTGTTTTTCTATTCAATGTTAGACTTATTAGAGTTTCTTTGAGTCAAATGATGTCTTTGGAACCGTTGGGACAGACATTGTTTGACCAAACATTTGGATGATTGAGCAGATTATAGACATTATAGTGAAGAGAAACGGTGAACAACAGAGCATTGGAGGCCGTCATAAGTTATTTTCTCGTCATTTCCGATACAGTGCACACTGGCATCTGTTCTATTTCCTGTGCCAATATATTTGGTGAGCCGGAGCTGCGCCCGAAGCCCTATGGCCTCAGCGTGTGCTAAGAAGAGCGCAAATAATGCATTAATACGATCGACGCTTTAATGATGTAATCCTGCGATTCGATGAGTACCACCATTACTACCAGTGCTCCAAACTATATGAGTGTTGTGTAGAGAATGTGTAAATTTACTTCACATACGGTTATTGACGTGCAATACATGTATTGCTATTATATGATAAGGCCATACATGAGATCGACTGACAGTTTGACACTTCTACCAGCTTTTCGTTGTTCTGTGCGTGCGTTTATGTCTAAAGGGAGGGGTGGGGGTCGGTAATGGGTAGTAATTCATTTCAAACCTTTTTTGTTGTTAAGTTTGATATTAATAAATGGTGTGAACTATGCTTTTGATTCGGCAGACGGTTGAGCTGTTCGGCTGCCAAATAGTGTTGAATGAAATTCTGTGAACCGATACTCACGTAATGTATAACTCAACTCAAAAGTTGTGTTTTTGAGAATATCTTCATTTGTTTCGTTAGTTTTGACGCCTTTTGTGCTCTACTCTGTATAGTAGAGCCCTTGGAATATGTTGTACTCAATGCCTGTTTGTATACAATAGACTTGTAATCAATAGATTATATATATTTGTGAACAGAATATGTGGAAACGTGACTCTGGTCTCTAAAGTTCAACTCCAGAGTTAGCCAAACATTAGTTGGAAGACAGAGAGAGAACACTAACAAACTGTAAGTGAAATTGAAAGCCAAAAATCATTTTGAAAAACACACAGAGAGGAGAGACTGACACACAAATGGAGTGCACTTTTTGCTGGCCTTACAAATGATTATTGCCGTCCTTTTGTGGCCTTTTATCTCAATTTTCTTTTTCTTTACTCTTATTTTATATAATTCAATGAAACGAACGCTTCATATCTCAAAAATCTCTTAAATTATTATTTCTTTTGGTTTTCTCTCTCTTTTTAAGCAACAATTTGTGTGAATAGAGAAGGAAATAGAGCCAAACATATAAGTATTTTTGCAGTCAAACCACAGTTGTTATAATCTGTGCATCAGTTCCAGTGAAGGCAAAACACATACAAATCTAATAGTTTGAGTCGATTTGAGAACACGTTTTTATATTGTCCTCAAATGGCATTACATTCGTGAAAGTAGAAAAGGAAAGAGAGATAAATTACAAAAATGCTTTTCAAATGCTCTATCAAAGAAAAGGCGAGAGAGAGAGAGAGAGAGAGAGAGAGAGAGAGAGAGAGAGAGAGAATGAGTTGAAGAATCGCAGGTTTTGCGCTGTAAAAAATCGCATACAAGAAAACTGGAATAAAAGGTATAAAAAGTAGTACTGGTAGAGCACAAAGTTTAGCGATGTTGCACTTGTCGCTGGGGTTGCATCCAATCCCAAGAGTGACATTTATATTGCATTTCTTTCTCGTTTCTCTTTCCATACGCAAAAGAAACGGTGGAGTCATTCGCGAGTATTAAGGCTTAGTATAGCTGTGTATAGACAACAGTTACTGTGCTCTGAACACGATCTCTGGTAGCACTTCAATAATTCTGATGCTGTGTTGAAAGTGTTCTCAGAGTTATTTCGTCTGATTTTTTGATGAAATACAACATTCCCGGAATGAGAGCACAGAATATTGTGGAGAACAGAATCGAAAAATATTGACCAAAAAAATTGTTTGTGATTCTGAGTCTTCAGACACTTCACGCACTTATGATTATCACAACGAGAAGTGATTGGAAGGCATTCATTCAATCTTTGCTAATCTCGTTGAAAGTATTGCTCTCATACTTTGCTTATAAAAATAATTGTGTCGTTCCATACATTCCTCACTATGACTGCATTTGTGCGCTTCTCTCTGTTTTATCTTCAATTTCTTACAAATTGTTTTTTGCCACACTTTCAGGATTTATATCCAATTGTATAAGAATTGGGAGAATTGTGTGTTTGTCAAACCTCTTCAGATATTTCTATTGAGACCTTGAGCTCAAGATTGCGTTCACTCCCGTGTTATTAGACTTTGTTTTGGAGCCCAACTCTCGAAAGCGTCTCAAAACATAAGATGTAATGAACGACAAAACTTGTTTTCAATCATTGAAATTACTGGTATTTGAAGGCAAAGTACTCTACAATTTGTTTTAATACTATTTTATTCGACAAAACAAAATCTAATTCAAACTTTTTTATTCAACCTTTGCATCCATTCCTATCATTTCTGAGTAATTTCTTATACTCTTGGCTATTATTAAATTAAATTACATTTTCCTGTCTTTTATTAATGGTTTCTATCATTGCTATCGATTTCATTTGAGAGCAAAATGAAGGCATTAATAAGAGTTATAATTATTTTGGCCATTAATTACACTTTTTTCTCATTAATTATTATATAAATTCAAAAGAAAAAATATTTACAATTAATTTATTAGTAATTAGTATTTTGTTGTTGGAGTCAATTTTGGAGCCTTTCTCTTAATGTGAAAATTTCCTGTTTTTCCAATCAATTAATTGTTATTTGATTCAAATGAAAAGCCAATTAAAGCGTCAAATAAAAGTTCTTCGGTGTTGTTATTCTAACGAATCCAGTTCTTCAGCAGTCGATATCGATTGCCATTAATTAGATGTAAATTAAATGAAAGACTAAATGAATTACACAAACAGTTTCTCTTAGTATATAAATAAATATCAGTTTATTTTTGGTGGGCTTTGATTGGAATTTCTCTTCTCTTTAATTATTAGAATAAATAAAACCTATTTTCACTCAAATGAATGTTTGAGTAAAAAACTTATGAATTCCTTCACTTCATTAGAGAAGTGTTTTGACTCCACTAAAGTGTAATCGAAATCTCTATTTATAATTGAATTAATGGCTAAACTCAATGATAATATTAATTGGAAAATACGATAAAACTTTGAGGAATGAGTTCAGAGCACAGGCAGTGAGTTATTTGACCGAAAATTATTTGATGTCAAATAAAGTCATAATTTAATTATATATTTAAATCAAAGGTATTTTTCTTCGTATAATTAGCCGAATGTGTAAAATAGTTTTGTTGGCATTAATTACTTAACTAATTATTATTATGAAAACCCTTCGCCCCTCTTCTGGTAAAGAGATTTAGTGTTAGTTAGAGGTTTGGATTTAAGGCCAATCTATGCTATAATTCACGTCAAAAATATTAGCTTTAATCAGTTTATAATTAAAGGAAAAGAAAAAATTTATATTTTGTTTATCCAATCGTATAATTAGACTCTTGGCTGAAACGAGTCGAGACTCTGAAGTATTTCAAACATTTTTGCAGTTAATTAAGTCTATGCAGTAATTTTCGAGATAAATGTGACTCGAATTTTGAGAATTTCAATATTTGTCAGCAAATACTCGTCGCGAAAACTAATCGCACTTAAGGTCCAATTCATCACAAAATGCATCAGAAATTAGTTGCCATTCATTTGACTCCAAATTATTATTATTATTATTTATTGCGATTTTCACTTAAACCAAATTAAACAAAGTTTGTGTTGAATTTAGGACCAGATTCTGGTCATATGTTTTAAGCAGATATTAACTTAATTGCTGTACATTTGTTTACTTAAAAGCAATTTGTATTCCGATTGAATCTCAGAGTGTTATCAAAATTTAAAACCATTTTTATTACTAACCATCGAAGAAGGCTATCAAATGATCATTAATTTTATTTAGTCTAATGATTAGAGTATTATTTATGTCTATTTTCATTGTTTTAATGCTTATTGAAAGAGATTTTCGTCTTTTATTTCAACAGATAATTATTTTTTGACACAACTCCTATCGAATTACAAGTCGTTTCGGCTGAAGAGTGGGAACGACTGTCGAACACGAGTAGACATTGAAAAATAGGTAATTCTATCTCTAAATTGAAATGAAAAAACATATTTATTATAATAAGGGGGAGAATAAGAGTGAGGACACACTTCCCACTCCGTAAATATATTCATTAGAAGTGGCCATTATTTCGGTATCCGATTTCAAACTCCTTTTTCACTGACTTTTCACTGACTCCCGGCTTCTCAATGAAAAAAGCATTCGTTCCAATCATAAACCCATTCTGTTCTCCTCATTCTCTCCCAATCTATTTGTGAATCGAATCTCTTCTTTCTTTAGTCAATACATTTTCGACAAAAGTATTGAATTTTAATTCAATGCATTCTTCACTGTTTTCAAGTGAAAGTCGTTTTAAATTATTCCTCAAATGAATGCCTTTTGAATGGTGTTTGTGTCAGCGCTCCTTCTAATAGACAACCAGTGCTTTTACAACCGTTTTCGGTGTACTTTCTCTTCGATGTATTATTTGGCGTTCATTTTGTGCCGAAAAATAAAAGTTTGCTCTGATTTGTGTCTGAGATAGGGTTAGAGAGAAAGTGAGTTACCGTTGCGTTCATATAATTTAAGTCAATGTTATCAGACGTTAGTATCGGTTCAATAGGATTAGTGCCATCACTAATACATAGTTTAGGAAAACTTTTATATTGGCTTTCCTTTCATTTTTGGCCTTATATTAGTCGTCAACTGATAGTCGATATCAGATACTTTCATTCTGTGCTCATTCTTTGTGTGAGTAAAACACACTTTGACTCGAGAGTCGATTTTTTCAATCTATTATTCATTCATTGAATGCATTCTTATTTAAATTTTTCGTCGATTCTTTCGATTGAAATTTTTTTCATGAATCTTAAGTGCATTGAATTTTAGATTCAAATTCATTTACTATTCATTAAAAGTTTTGTCGAAAACTTGCAAAATATAGTCTCGAATATATAGAATAAATTTCATAGAATTTAATTAAACATTTTTACGAAACATTAGAGTCGTGTTAATATTTTCTGACAAATTTCACTCTAAAATATGATTTTGATAGTGAGTCATAGCTTGAGATCTCTGTAAAATGTATTATTTCGAATCTATAGAAGCAGGGTGGAAATATGGGTGGAATTGGTTAATTTCTGGTTAAGCTGGGCAATAATGGGTTGATACTATTGAAAATTTTCTGATTAAAATGAGAAATATTTCATAATTTGAAGCCAACCTTAAAGTTGAGAATGTATTCCAGCCCTAAAGGGTTGTACAAGTCTCTCGAGTAAAAGAGCTTGCTCGCTGCTCATATATTTATTATAGCAATAATCCATTAACTTTTATTTTCTCGTCTGAACTATCATTTCATTCGGAAATATTACAAACACTGGATCTCAACGAAGAGTCACTGAAATGAAAAGCTATAAATGCCTTTGAATTACAGTGAATTCACTGAAATGTATTTTTTTCTGAGAAATAGTAAATAATTTTGAATTTCAAAACTAATATATGAATTGAATAAACATTTGAGATATGAGAGAGTAAAGCAAATAGAAGTCGACTTCATTTTTGAGATGAAGTTCTATTAGTTTTTAGGGTTCGGATATTAAACAGAAATCTTTACTTAATTAAAGAGTTGAGCAAAAGAACTAAATATTTGCGCAAACAGTAGAGACGAATGAGTAGTTTGATTAACAATTTAATAATAGTAGAGAATTGTAGAGACAGTCAGTCATTGCTTTTGTCAGTCAATTGTGTTTCTCGTGTGAGTAATGTTCAGACAATTTCAATGGACTTTCGTCTCTTTTATTATTACTTCGGGTTATGTTCATCACCAGAGCCATCATCACAGCAATGATAATACCCAGAGATAGGGTTAACCGATATATAAGTATTGGACGTGGAGTTTGATGACTGCAAATAGTTGTTGACAAATACGCTTTGAATGTAATGCGAAACACAATTGTCTCATATGAGACAATACAATAGAGAAGGACAGACACAATGCAAGATAGTGTTGAGGCCAGAATCAGTTCCTAATAAAGTTGGGATCTCTCCTAACCAAAGGACTAAACCTTTTAATAAAAGTCTTCTATTATTTGGGAACCGAAAAACGTTTAGTCAAATAAATGCTGAGAAACTCAATATAAGCGCACAGTTGTCAACACTTTTATTATGTCTGTCCAGTCATTTGTTGTCTTCTCCTCACTCTTCCTAACGATGTCTTTGAAATGAGGTCTATATATATGTGATATTCGTTTCTGTTTCTCAAAGAGAAGTTATTTATATTAGAAGTCATGTCCACACAAATCGATTTACTGTAGAAATCTGTGAACAGAATGAAGAGTAATAATGAACTGAACGGTGAAACTGACTTTTCACTCATTCATTGGTTTCGTCTGTTATTTATACGCTTTAATGAAATTTTCAGAGACGGCAGACTAGTGTATGACTGATGACCACTTGATGACCAGGAACTTTGTGTGTGGTTTCCACCAATAAAGTCAGTCAAAGTCTGTTCCATAGTCTGTGCGCTCAGTCTATGAAATAACTCAATACTAGACGTAAGTATTCGCTCTTTTATTGCACTTTTCATTCGTGTGTCGTCTCATTCAGTGCTCATAATATGAACCGACGATACCTTTCAAGTCAGCGGTTGGTAATGAAAACTTATTATGCATTCCCTTCGTCTCTAATATAAAGAAGTTTTGCATGTTTTCAAATTTGCTGCTAATAGTTGTTGTGTTGGTCGGTATTCTCTATTGAGTGCCTACTCTGATGCGAATTCCAATATTGATATTCATTTGGAGAGACTATTCCGACGAAACAATTTTGTCTGCGAAAACCTAATTTACAAAACAGTCTTTACTCACTTATCTATCCCTTAACTTAATTTATTGATTTTATTGTCTAAAACTTTCAGACATAAACTAAGGCTTCGCCCAAAATAGAGCTGGGATTCTAATCTCACTTATGCTGGGGTTAGTCTTTGCATGTTTTTAGGGGTTTAGGTATTTTGGGACATAACCCGAAATGATAGTGTCATTCAAATGCATATAAAATGCTTTTAGTTTTATTAATATTATTTACTCACTCTTTCCTATGGTTTTATACTGAATAAATTCTATACCATTCTGTGCCGTATTATTAAAGTGATTGAAGAATGCATTTGAAAATTTAATTTGCATTTTTCACTTTTGTAAAAATGGCTTTTTTAGTGAACATCCATTTGATTCACAATAACTTTGAATGGATTTTCGTTTTGGATATCAATGCCATTATTGCACTGTTTTTCTGCTGTAATAATAAATTTGAAAAATATTATTCACAATCACTATATGATAGCGAAAAAGTCATTAATTTAATTGATTTCGATTTGTATTATATCGTTCTCATACCTCCTCCTCAGTCAGAACTTTATGATTCATAGCCCTATCCATCAAATGTATTCGTGAAACAAAAAACAGGAAGAATTAAATTTTTCATTTCTGTATTATTCAACTGTTTGTTCATATGTTTAATGAATGCTTTAAATAACTTATTTAAACCGAAAATGTTTGTGTTTTTCTCACTAATCTGTTGTGTATTTTACTAACACTTGACTTCTCGTAAAGATATGAACAGACAATAAATGTGTTCTCGAATTAAACTAAAGATATGAAAATAGGGAAGAATGAGATGTGAAGTCTTGTAGTAAAGTGCGAGCCCTCTTCAACCTGTGCTCTGGTGAAGGGCCACCAAAGCAGATAAATATGTTATGTAGTAAAGAACTATTCGGAATATTTTAGTTATTCTGTTGACCCAAAACAAATCGCAAAGCACTGACTCCTTGAATAGTAGAGAGCCTTTAGCCCTAAAAATCTCTTGACTCTTAGGAATTGGTCGTCCTCTCAATCTCAACATTGAGTAGTTTTGTGTTAATCTCATAGCGTTTGCAATGGTTTAGGCATTACTTAAAAAGTATTTCGGGTATGGCTTTCACATAATTTTCAGTAGACGTGTTTTTGACAGTAATAATTTTGTTGCCTGAGCTCATATGAGTAGAGAGCCTACGTACACTCTATTCATAAGAACCCTGCAGAAGGGCATACGCTGTAGTAATGGCTGATGGAGTCTCCCCTCAATTTGCAGTATTCCCACCCATTTTTATTTTTTTCTTCAAACTTTTCCCAAAGTCGAGGCAATCACTGGATGGGTATCATTACATCCTAAAACCTGGTGGTCTTTTTTCAATCGCCTGTTCACTCACTATAACTTTCCTCCAGTCCCTCTTACATTGGGCTTTCATTTGATTTTCATGTGCTGTGCAGTCTGTGTGTGTGCTCTGAGCGCCTCATTATTAGTCAATATATTAAGAGGCGTTTGTCGACTATTTATCTAAAATAAAATATAAATTTCTGCCGAAAAAAGTTTGCAAACAATTTATTTAAATTATCAATTATTCTCTACTATTATATTATAGTCCGGTCCTCTCCTAACAAAAAGATTAAATCGTGAAATAAATTATTGTTATTTACATTTGATTTAATTTTTATGATTAATTGACTATAAATTCGTGTAATTTGTTGCAAATTTTTTGGTTCTTATATTATATTTGAGATTCTGGTAACGAATCATTTGTTTCTGACTTTTGATTATCGACCGAATATTGTAATAAATACAGTGAAATACGATTAAGACTGAGCTCAAGTCTGCACAACCCTTCTTTATGTTGAGCACAGATGTGCTGTTCATCTTTGTGATCATCTCATCTATGAAATAATAATCCATAGATTGTAAGACTTAATGAGTGGTATTTACTGACTGTGATGTTGATTAGGTCTTCAACTGCTGTGCATTTGATGTGAGTATCTGTGCTCTGCCTTATCTCCAATCGTGTGCACAATATTTGATCTCTGGCTCTGATATCTTCTGCATAAATATATTGACCACTGATTCTCTGCAAATCTATTTTGGATTAGATATAAGGAATACCAGAGAAAGAGATCGATATTTGAGTTTTTCCAATACTATTGAACATTATATAAGTGGAGCCGAAAGTAGACTGTGTGTCCACTTGTGATCCCAATCCTTATATTCAATGCAAAAAGCGTTGGAAATGGTTTTTCTTGTGTTGTGAATACCATTGGATTGAGTTTTGAATTGCTTTGAATTTCCATTTTTCCTCTTCTGTCAAATCTCTTCAATAAGTATTTTCACGGATTTGATGGAAAAATCATTTGGAAATATGTGACAAAAATTGATGGAAAATATTTTTGCTCCGCTTTCATACTGAATAATTTTATGGCTTTTTCGTGAAGTTTTGGTCATTTGAAGTAAGAATTCCTATAAAACATTTGATCCTTTAAACTGAAATTCATTTTATTTTATGGCTATTTCTCTTAAAGCTATTAATCACTTAAATTGGATCAAAAATTTATTGATTAGATTATAATTTAATAACTTTATTGATTGAACTAAAGAAGTATTTCTCGAAAATTCCCAATAAATTCATTTTTAAATTTCATTTTCAGAATTCCAGACATGATTTGAGTGAAGAACTTTTAGCAAAAATTCTCGACACAAATAATGTTATATAACATAAGAGCGAAATATATAATAAAATAAAGAATTTTTGTCTCAAATATAACGGCAGAAGAAATCAAATTCAATCGCAAAGAATAAAAGCGATCGAAAGGAATGATAAAAATATTTTCAGTGAATACTTGCGAAACATTTTTCACTACAAGAAGTGGAGAACGAGTCCACAAATTAATAGCATCTGAAAAGCACTTCAGTGGTTGAAAAATAAGCGAACAAATCATCGGAACAACAAAATGAAGACCAAAAGAAATAAAGATATCGAAACCGATAGAGATATCAACAGAATATTCACCAGAAATGCCAAACAGAGGACTAAGAATTTGATATTACAATGTGTATATCTTTGTTCGTTGGTATGGCTGTGTTCTGCAACCATTTGTGATGCGGTGCACCACCATTTGTCGCACGAGCCGGCCATCATTGCCTCATACACCACACCAAATAAGACAATTAACTTCACGCACATTGCATTAGACCAAAACTCTGGCCACATATATATCGGGGCCTCCAATTGGATCTATCAGTTTAACGCCAATTTCACACTGGAAGTGGTCGTACAGACCGGTCCAATTAGAGACAGTCCGTTGTGTTCTCCCGGTGACTGCAATGGTGTGGACGAACTGCATGTACCGCTCACTAATAACATAAACAAAGTGCTAGTCATCGAACCATTCTCTCGAATGCTGATCGCATGCGGGTCTGTGCATCAGGGGTCGTGTCAGAGACTCAAATTGGGTGATATCAGCCAAAGGGAAGAGTTAGTTACCGTTCCGGTGGTCCCAAATGATGAGAACTCCTCTACAATAGCCTTAGTGGGTCCGGCCAAATACTTTAGCCAACACTCTGTCCCTGTGCTATACGTGGCCGCCACAAATTCAAGACTGGGTCCATATAGAGATATGGTTCCGGCCATTAGCAGCCGTTCCCTTGAGTCCGGTTCGCGACTATTTAATATAATAGAGAAGTCGTTTACAGACAGTGCGAGGGTTGACATCAGTTCTCACTTAAGAGATTACTATCTGGTCAAATATGTTTATGGCTTTCACGCAAACGATTTCATATATTTCGCAACAGTACAGCGAAAATCGCATTTAAGAGCACTGGAAGAGTGGGGTTACATAAGTCGGTTGGCCCGGCTTTGTGTTAGTGACGCCGGATTTCATACATACACTGAGATTACACTTCAGTGTATGGCACCGGACGGCACAGACTTTAATTTATTACAGGACGCACAAGTTGTCAAAGTCGGCAATGATTTAGCCGATGATCTTAAGATAGAGAGGGGTTCACAAGTGCTGGTGGGGGTCTTCGCACAAAGTAAAGATCACACCACCAAACCAGACATTTATTCGGCTGTTTGTCTGTTTTCCCTTGATGAAATCGAGCAGAAGTTCACTGAAAACATCCACCTGTGCTATAATGGCAGCGTTTTAACCAGAAATATGGATTATATCGCTGGAAGCGTTAATGAATGTCCAGAGCCAGGGGTAAGTGTCACACCTTTTCTATGAATGGTACTTTAATTAATCAAATTTGTTAAACGACATAAACGTACGAACTTTCTATTTATGTAATCCTAATATAAAACAATGTTTTAACTCATTTTGAATATTCATTTCTCGACTGAATTCAGTGAATCAATGAGTAAATGAGTGAAACACATAATAGAGTCATACGAATGATAAACAATGTTTTAGTTATGTTTAATAATAAGAAAAATTTGTGTTTTTAGTCTAATATCGTATAATATTTCATAATTTTCTGCAACATTTCGTTTCGCTTATATTATATTCAATACACATATGAAAGGGAATAGCATTTTATTGCAGAGAATATTCTGTTGGAGTAATTCTGCAAATATGCTAATTAGAAAAATTTATGGCTTATGACATAACTTATATAACCAGTGCTCACGACTACTCATAAATCCTTTGCCTCGAAATGGTTTAGTTCTGTTTTTAGTGCCTGTGTTTCCCATTGAATGAGTGCCACAAAGACTGAGTAGCTCTCACTCTCTTTGGTCGTCGTCTGCATAACAACCAACCATTCATTTCCGAATAATATTAGGACACGATATGCTTAGTTTACTGCACAACCATTATATCAACTTTTTTGTTGCTTCACTCGTTTATCCCTAGCCTTAACCCTATTCTTCTACGGGAATGACATTACGAATCTGTTGTGTCAGTCATAGCCCTCACTGAATAACAAATGAATAACACTTGAAATGTGAAGTATTTCTTATCTCATGCATAGAGTCGATAAAAGGCTCAAACCTATGAATAAGTGACTCCTCTTTTCATATACACGTTTGTTGTCTATTGATTTGCATTATATAACCATTTGATGTCTGACTCGAACTGTTGACACTTTGATAGTCTGTGGAAAACACGACATTACTTGAGTCTAATTCTATTTATGAGTTACAAAGAGTTGGAGGCAGTCATTCACATCACAGGTCTATCACTTTGATATAAGAATTGCTTTTTTTAGTTTTTTATTATACTATCAAATAGTATATAATAAACAGGATTAATGACGAAAGCAATTTAGGAGTTATTCTGCGCTTATATTCCTTAAGTGAGAGCAAAGTTATGTTGCATTTCATGTAACCTTTTATTAGCTTCATATTAGACGACATAACTGAGCCGTAAGACTAAGACTAACTGTCAATTAGATCATTACTAACGACTAGAGTGTAATATAAAAGTCAGATTAAGTAATATTTGCGACCATTTTCTCTATTAATGGCTTTGTTTTCTCAAACAGAAAGCGGGAAATATTCTCAACTTTTGCAATGAAGCGGTCAAACTGAACGGTTCGGTTCCCATTTCGTCTCAATCATTGCTTATCTATCAAAATACCACATTAACCGCTGTCACGGCAACGGCCACCGGACAGCATACGGTCGCTATTGTCGGCACCAGTGATGGTGTCGTCAAAAAGATCTTGTTGTCGTCCGCGAAAGTGGGAGAAGAGTATGAGGAGATCATTGTTGACAGTGGACATCCCATTTTGGCAGACATTCACCTTGATAATGACTATCAACCTAAGTATTTAATTGCTGCCTCCCCATATAAAATTGTCAAGATCAAAATGGAGAGATGTACCCAGCATAATGACTGCGACCAATGTCTTCAGGCGAGGAACCCTTACTGTGGATGGTGTTCCCTTCAGAAGAGATGCACGATTAAGTCTGAGTGCCATAACGCCACCAATTGGGGAATATCTGAACGGATAATGAGTTCTCCGCGTTGGCTATCATTGGAGGCCAAGCAGTGCATTGACTTTCAGGCCATAAGACCCGAATTTATGCCTTACAATACTGTGGCAAATGTGGAACTACTTATCTATCAATTGCCTCAACTACCCTACGGAGCCAATTATTTATGCGTTTTCGGCAACAGTTCACCCATTCCGGCACGTGTTTCGCGTAATGGACTGTCATGTATGGCCCCATCAATCGCGTCCAGACCTGCGATTGCATCTGGAAAGGACCATGTTGCTGTGAATCTAGCCGTCAGAAGCAGCGAAACCGATACTGATTTCATTCAGCGACCATTCATTTATTATGACTGTGCTGTCCATAAAACATGTAAATCATGTGTGACGAGCTCCTGGGCCTGTAATTGGTGTATGCATGAAAACCTGTGCACTCACAATACATCTTCCTGTGCCAGAAGAGTGATCGTAGGCGAAAATGTAAGTTTAATGATCTTGTTCACTTATTGTTAGTGTCAATCCAAACGGGAAATTCTTTATCCTGTCAATTACATAATGAACATGCTCAAATGGCTTCCCATTTGCAGATTGAAAACTATTTTCAGCTCATTTTAAACGAATTTATTTATGAATTCTCTCTGAATCTGATTTGAAATCTCAATACCGGAGTATTTGACAGAAGAAAAGCCATTCTTAATGAAAAACTTGAGAATAAGTGCATCTTATATGTTATATACTCCGAGCAAAATCTTTTTTCTTAAAAAAATAATATATTTTTGTCGCGATTCATGTCTTTGAAGGAATGAATTCAAATCCAATTTATATTTATTCTGTTCGCTCAGAATTATGTAATAGAAGTGCACATAACACAAGTGTTCGCATATAAATGACACTATTTATGCCATGCATTTAGAAAATTGCATCTGAAGTCTGAGACTGACATCATATACGAGTGTAGGTCTATGAAACTGTATCCCAGAGTAGGACCAAACCCTCTCCCACACGAAATCCTAGCTTTCCTTTTCAGTATATATTTAGTCTTTTGTTATGCAAATTCAAAGTCGTATATAAATTATAAATATTTGTATCCATATCTGCATTCATTTATATCATATATTAAGCCGTAATACTAACTAATGTCTCATTTATTATAAGTATTTCTGCGTTTGCTATCAAATGGATTATATTCATAGTCATAGAGTATAAGAGAATATTCTTTGAAGTTATGACAGAATTGAATTAATTTTCCCATTTTTTTATTATTCATAATTCCCTTTCAAGTTTTGTAAAGAAAAAGTGTTTCATATTATTCTCTTCTCATATTTCCCTTCTATTAATATTATTATTTAATTTTGAATTAAGTGATCATTCATTTGAATTCTACACACATTTCCCAAAAGATATTTTTGTTACACTTTTTTTCTCTATAATGGGAGGGATTCTCAAAATGAATTGAATTTTTTACTCAAAGAAAATATACATTTATTTAAATGCATTTGAATTAAAATGAATTTAATTTTTTGTTGATATTCTTTGAAATTTAGTAGAACAATATGATTATATGCAAAGTCTCTAAATGAGTAGTTTTTACTCTTGCTTTCTTTACCATTATTGTCCTTAGAGTATGACTTAGATTCAGTGAATGAGCACACAATTAAATAGATGCACAAAAATTGTCCCGGAGTTAATTCATTTAATGTAGAGAATACGTTATTCATTCATTAAGTTAAGTGATTTCATTAAACTTTTTGCTGTTATCTAATCTGGAAACTTTTCTCCACTAATTTTCATAATTCATGGCTAAAAGTATTTGTCTTTTGCTTTTTTCATATGTTTAATGGTTTTCTCAATTTTGTTATATTATTATATTTTTGGCGAATAATTGAGAACTTTTTGCCTCTAAATTCTGCTCTCATCTAATGGTTAAAAGCTATTAAAGTTTTAATTCGAAAAAAATCTCAAAACACTTGACTTGAATTATAAGTAATTTATTGATTGATATATTTGTTTGTTTTGTATGTTCCTGCTGTTCCTCCTGCGACCATGCACTTATCTCTATGGTCGTCTCTGGATGTCAATAAATATTATTCTGACTGTTCCTACCGTCAGAGTCATCAAAACTCATTAATTAAAGGTCGACAGCACTGTCCGTCATTCACAATCGAGAACGAGATCCTAATACCTAACGGCGCCCGAAGAGAAATCACTATCGAAGTCAGAAATCTTATCTCATCGCTGGTAAGCGTCAAACTGTTTTTACGCCACAAATACTTAAATTAAAGATTAAAATAACATTTAATTTATTTTTTTCTTTGTGTTTGCGTTCAATAAATTGTATCCTTCAATAGATAAATTGGGTTTATTTATTTTTTGTCTCATTTGCGTCACTACAGGAAGGCTTTCAGTGTATTGTAGAGATCGAAGGAGCGAAGGAACGGGTATTCGCCAGAGTCAGAGATAACAAAGTGATTTGTGCAGAAAGTGTGGTATGTCTTGTCGTTTGATGTTTTCTCATCTGATTTATTATCACAAATATTCTCATTCTGTTGCCTCACATTCTCATAGCCGTTACCTAACATTCCAATCATTAATAAAAACTTTTATTTCTATTCTATTCCGTCCATTCATTGCGATTCTCACCCATACCTAACGCACACATACTGTTCTGTCTCTTATTCTGTCCATTCTTTCTGAGTGATAATCTCAAAAACTATTCGTATCTTTACTTTCATTCTTTATTTTACGAAACTTTTGGTCCGACATATCTTTGCTTTCATTTGTGTCTCACATCTAATACTCAATCAAATACTGTATTCAATACAACGAAATACAAAAAAAAATCTCTGATTTCATTGCTATCATTCCATTCGTTCCAATATTTAGTATACCTATGAAGAAGAAGTGGGAGAACTGAAGGGACAGTTGACTGTCTTATGGAACAGCGATACGTTTATTGACAGAACCAATGGTAAGAATTATCTGTCTCTTTGAAAGTGATTCGAGTGAGCGTTCAATTCATGTCTCATCACATTTGATGATATGAAACGCTGAGTGAATGCGAGGGATAGCCATTATCTACTATCTTAAGACATGGAAAGAGTTGTCACAACTATTGGTTATCCCTGATATCGGTTTATTTGATTCATACGTTTAATTTGTGTCTGTATTTGTCTGTCAGTAACGCTATACAAATGCCATTTACTTGGAAGTCATGCGGGAAGACCTGACTGTTCTCTCTGTCAAACTCGCGATAAGAAATACCAATGCGTTTGGTGTTCCTCACAGTGTTCTTACGTGGATTCATGTGCGGATAGACCGGCGCCCTCCTGTCCGCCACCCAGAATCGATTGGGTGAGTCCTCACAAATCATATTCTCTCAGATGGTTTGAAAGCGTTTTTATTTATAGCTTCGAGTCTTTGAGAAACTAATTTGAATAACCATTTAGTAATTGACCTGAAATTATATGTAAGACTTATATAAGACTTCCATTTATGGAAAACTAGCACAGAATAAGTCAGCCATTGATTATACTATGAAATAGATTCTCAAAAATAATTTATTACTTTTCTAAACATCAGTAAAATGTTTGAAAGTCTAGTTTCATGTCATTTGTATTTTATTGTGAATTCATTTAATTTGTATTTGATTTCACTTTTACTGAACTTTTGAGTCATTATTCAAACTCTTATTTAAAATTTAAACATTCATTCGCTTTGTTTTAGTACTAAATCTCTTTTCCTTCTCTTTTGATTTAACACAAAATTTAATCAAATATCCAATGAATTGAATCAATAGTAAAGCTATGATTATATTTAAGTCAAAACTAATTAAAAAGAATTGAATTCTGCCATTCGTTGAGCAAAAGCTCCCATTTTTTGATTAATTCAAATGAAGAGATGAAAGTAAACACACAGTAAATGTTAGCATAGATTGAGAGATAACTCAGCAAAAGATTAAGTTAAGCAGAAATATGCGAATAGAGATACGAGAGTTCACTCAAATACTCGCACAAGAACTTCATGTATAGAATGTATAGACTTTTTAATTAAAACCGTATAAAAAGCATATGTAATGCTATGTATTATACAATAATTTAGGCTCCAATGACTCTCTCTCTCTCTCTCTCTCTCTCTCTCTCTCTCTCTCTCTCTCTCTCTCTCTCTCTCTCTCTCTCTCTCTCTGCACTCATTTGTGCCGAACGCTAACCATTTCTCTTGAGATGAGTTTCACAACAAAAACATTTTTCTCACAATAATTCATCCCTTTTTCACGTAATGTTCCACTCGTTTTCAGTTAAATGAACTTTTTTTTGCTCTTCTCTCTGCTCTTGCATTAGATTCTTCTATGCTATAGTCAGGTGTTTCTGACAAACACAGAATGGTGAATGACATCCCAATATAATATACACCATTTTATATATATATATATATCTACTCTTTCTGTATATATTGTATTTTAGAGTTTGTCTAATATTTTGACACTAAAAATACACACAAAATATTGAGTCGAAGAATGCAATGAATGGTTTGTATTATATATTCTGTTGGGTTTGAAAATCGATTACTCAAACTCTATGACTCTGTCTGTGATTATTAGACATCAAATAATATCCTCAAATGATTTATTACTCAGTCATTAATGAAATGAATTCTTTTAGTCTAAAGAATTTCAATTAATTGAGTCATTGTTTTACTTAAAATACTTAATTAAACGGCAGATCCATCCGCTATCGGGTCCAGTAGAAGGCGGAACACTAGTGGCTATTGAAGGCTCTAATTTAGGCGCTAATGAGGAAGAGATAAAAGACAAGGTGGCTATTGGAGGCATACCCTGCGTTCCCGTCGACTATAGCATATCTGTTCGGTAAGTTATTATGTTTTTCAATCAACTGTTTTATTTCAATTGTTTTTTCTTCACTATTATTAATATTTATTTGTATTTTGTGTGACACAGAGTTGTTTGTCGAACGGGTCCGAGTCCTGTGGGACAACAGTCTGCAGTTGTAGTAATTGGAAATCACGCCGGTGTTACCAGAGCTCAGGAAAAATTTCAATATAAGGTATGTTATATTGTTTGTCATCTTTTTTTGTCGTTTTGATCATTGGATTGAATCGATCGCAGTCTCAGTCAATAATGTTTTTCACTCGTCTTCTGTCACATAAGACTATTGACTGAATAAAAAACGGATAAAAAATTATTTTTGACAAAAGAGAGACAATTTTGTTTTCCTTCCATTCTTTTTAAGCTAATGTACTCTTCATATCAATTTCAAAGCAGAAGAAAAATTATATCAAAAGAATGTATTTTTATATAAATCCTTTAAAAACTTCGCTTTGAATTTAAAGCCCCAAAAAATGTTAAGTAGAAAAGACTCCGAGGCTTTTCACGTTACAGTAGAATACAGTCCAATCTTTATATAAGAATCATCGTTATAATCCCTCCCTGGCTATATTCTCTTAAACATAAAACCATTCCAATATACTCTAATGTTAAAATATATTGGTTATAATTTCTCCCTCATTATAAGCCTGGCCACTGCATCCAGTTTAATAGATTTAAGTGCATTTTCGACCTGGTTATGATTCCTCGCCAAAAAGAACTGGATGAATTTCAAAGAAACATTTCAGATAATTTGCATTTCAAATTTTGCATATAATTAATTGGATGTTTAGATATGTTAGACCTCGACGACATTTTTATATTCAGAACTAATTATTTGTGAACACTTACACATTAAGTCTGCATTTCAAGCAACCTTGCTATAGTCCCTCTTTCCTTATAATCCCTTAATATCTCTTAACCAAGCGAGGGATTATACCTAGGTTCGACTGTAATTTGTTTCTCTTTCGCCAGACTTGCGGTATATTTCCTAATGTTATGGCAAAAGCAAAATGAAATTATTGTCGTTATGTATAGCAAACAAATTTTTGATGGATTGTGTTTGGGTTCCGGTGAATGATTGATATAATTTTAATTACAATTTTCTCAATCCATTTATGAAAGTTTAGGCTTTAAACTGCTTTTCCCATCTATTCTGAGCTCAACTTATTTTTAAATTATTCAAAAACTTTCAGAGAATACGATATCACATAATGACAGTCCTATCGAAGGCTTGTTTACACTCACAATACCTGACAATAGAGTAGAGTATTATATATTTTTTGTTTCTTTTGAGTCAAACAATGTTTGTGTTGTGTAATGCCTTTGCTTTTGGATTAAAGTGTAGTTAATATAAACTCCAGAGTTTGTAAACCAGAGCTTCAATTCAGTTAAGGATATGAAAGTGAGAGACAAACCATTGCTGTCTCTTTCGATCCCAAACTTCACACAATTTGGTGGAGGAATGGTATGGTATATATGGTGTCGCAGGTGCTCACAATCTCATGTCAAAGCGTGATAATAGTCGTCCAAATTTGTTCGGAAGACACGCATTGTTTGATATACTTTTCTGTAAACTTTTCTCTTTATTCCTCCTCTTCTTTATTCCGTTGGTTTAGTTTTTCTTCGTTTACTTATTGATTGAATTTCACTCAGAATAGAGAACTATACATAATGTAAGGCATAGTAGGAGTAAAGCATTAGAAAAGTGAGCTCGAAATAGATACTATTCTTGCATTTCATACAATTTGATTCCATAAACACATAATATTATTGTCTTTCATCCATCTACTATTATAAATCAGGGATCGCCAGCGTAGGAGTGACCGGAATACATCTCTTAGATTCAGTAATGGAAAAGTATCCCATGAGCATTCAACCTACAAATAATGAGCCTTTCCACCAATAAAACCAACAATTTTTAATAGAAAAAATCTTTTTGTTAGGCACTAAAATGAATAGCTGCGAGAGTGACCAGGCTCATTTGTTACATACTATTGTCTTTGTATTAAAAGTTGATTGTTCCACATAATCCCTGTTAGCAATAATAATGTTTGTGCTGTTAGTGTTTCAGTAATTTATTTCCTATTTGTTATCTAATCTTTTTTTCTCTGCTCGACTCCAAACAAAATCAAAGCCATTCCCTCCATTGCCTTACATTGAATTGTGTTGACTGGCATTCTCTCGATTACTTCTATTGCTATCTCTTTCTATTTATTTGAAACGTAAAGCAATAGTTCGTTGTCTCGACTTTTACTTTCATCTAATTCTTTGATAACAACCTTAAAGAGAGAATTGTGTTTGAGTTGACTTCGAGTTGTTTTTCATTATATTTTAGATTTTCTCTTTTGGTTCTGAAAACACAATTTATTTCTTAAAAGTATAACTAAAACAAATTGTTTATTATTTTTCTTTCTCTTTGTTCTGTTATTGTCGTTCAAAACCAATAAAACTGGTCTTAAATCAAAACCTTTTCTCTGCAAAAGTCGGTCGAAGTTTAGAGTCTGTTTAGAGTATGAGTTGTGTTTTGCTTTTGCGACAACTTTTGCGAACATTATCTCAGAGTAAAACACAATTTAAGTGTTTTGTAATGAAATTTCGCTTTTGCTGTAATGAACACAAGAATTAGAAGAAAGTTTTAACGCTTTGCTTAACAGCTGTTATGACACGAATTGCTCCAAAAAATGCATTTAAATTAGTTTAGGTTTTGAAAGGAAAAGATTGAGTGCGAAAGCATTGCGTATGTAATTAGCGGTGATATTCACCAACTCATTAATGATCACCAGTTGTGTCGGATATGTTAGATGACTAATGAGCGCCCATTCCTTTATTATCAATTCTATTAATGCAATATTTGGCACAACCATACAAATGGGTGTGTCTTTCCCTCAATGCTTTACTAATTATTCTTATATTTTATTCAATTCAATAGACTATTCACTTGAATGATGTCAATCCAAAAGTTGGGCCACAATCTGGCGGCACCCGATTGTATCTGACCGGCTCTAATCTCAATATCGGCTCCAATGTAGAAATATTCCTCGATGAATTGCCCTGTCGTGTGGAACGGTATATATTATTATTGCATTTCTATTCTTCTATAATTCATTTGCAATTCTGCGCCAATTAAAGCAATTGATATTCAGTCCAATCAATCATTTTTACGTCAATTGATTCATTATTTTTTGATTTAATGTGCAGTTCACTGGCCAGTAGTCGACAGTTGAGTTGTCGGACAACTCCTGCACCGCATTCCTCATTCATTGTCAGCCAATTAGTGCTTCGAATCGATGGCTCGAATCACACGCTTTTCAGTCCTTTTCAATACACGAAAGACCCGACAATAGATCGAATCTATCCTTTGGACAGCTTTTTCAGTGGCGGCCGACCTCTATATGTTTCGGGAAGTAATTTCACTTCAGTACAACAGCCCCGCATCGCTGTCTTTGACGCCCATAGTCTGGTCAATGAAACGGTAATATTTGGAAATTGGTAAAAATTACTGTTCAATCACTCAGTTTATTGATTATATGCAGACCTGTCATGTGATTAACTCAACGACAATGTCGTGTCCCTCACCCAAAGTCACCGAAGATTTAGTGCAGAGTTCTTCGCGTAATTATGTTCGAGATGTGAGCGTTAGTGGCCTTAAGTTGAGAATAGGTTTTGTTATGGATGACGTCCAGTCTGTGCGAGAGTTGGAACAGTTTTATCCAACCATTGCATCGAATTTAGTCTATGTTTCGGATCCCAAAGTGTTTGCATTCGAGGAAAATGGTATTAAGTTATATAAAGGCGAGTCTCTGGTCATCGAAGGAGAGAATCTTCGGTTGGCTTCGAGTGAACTGGAGGTGAATGTGACGATTGGCAGCAGAACCTGTAATATAACGTCACTCAGTATGACTCAATTGGTATGCCTTCCGCCTGAAGTGCAGCCGTTAGGAAGCGATGAAATCGGGCGCCGAAACGACAACGACTTGCCTTCAGTTGTGGTGAGAATCGGAAACCTTCGCTACGATATCGGTTTCCTTCGATACGAAGTGTCGGCGGCCTATGAGACGCCTCCACTGGTGATCGGCCTCTTCGTTGCCACCGGTGCTATACTGACGGTGCTGTCAATAGTGGTTTTGGCGATATTCAAGCATAAGAGCAATCAGGCGGAGCGGGAATACAAACGAATCCAATTACAAATGGATACACTGGAGAACAGCGTCAGGTCTGAGTGCAAACAGGCTTTCGCTGAATTGCAAACGGATATGACGGACTTGAATAACGATCTCCAGACTACTGGTATTCCGACCCTCGACCACAGGGCATATATTATCAAAGTCTTCTTTCCGGGATTACCAGATAATGGCAGTCCTATTTCGCTTGACTACAAAGTAAGCCCTGAATTGGAGACCTATGTGTGTATCACTTAATCAATAGTTTTCTTCCACTTCTTTGACTTTTGTTCCTTTTGTAAAGATATTTGTCATTCTTTTCTAATTTAAGTCTTTTCTATCGGAACAGCACTCAAATGGTCATCCATTCAATAGTGAAGAATCGATGGCTCACTTCGAACAACTCATTTACAACCGTTCCTTCCTATTGGTGTTCATCGAAACACTGGAATTACAAAAATCGTTTACAATTCGGGATAAGTAAGCTTTGATTCAATCATTTATTACTTAAACTTTTTTCGATATATATTTTGATTCAATTTGTTTGAACTTAAACCTAAAATATGTGTCTTTCCATCCGAAACAGAGTTAATGTGGCGTCACTTCTGATGATTATATTGATGGAGAAAATGGATTACGCCTTCGAGTCAGTCATACAAATGAGAACTCCCTTTAATCCTATCATATCTAATGATTGTTTTGATTTCTAATCGATTTTTAGTATTCTTCGGGAACTCCTCATCAAATTGATTCAGAAATACGGCGCCTCAAAGCACCCGCAACTTCTACTAAGGCGCACAGAATCGGTTGTGGAAAAGTTGTTGACCAATTGGATGTCCCTTTGCATGTATAAATATATCAATGAAGTGGCCGGCAGTTCGCTGTTCCTCCTCTTTAACGCCATTAAGCATCAGATAGAGAAGGGGCCCATCGATTATGTCACTCATGACTCTCGATATTCTCTGTCTGAAGAGCGCCTACTAAGAGAACAGGTCGATTTCTCTGTTGTTAACATTCATGTAGTCCAAGAAGGGCTGACAGACAAAGTCCAGTGTCGTGTCCTTAATTGCGATACAATAAGTCAAGTGAAGAGCAAAATATTGGACACAATCTATAAGAATGTGTCCTTTTCTCAGAGACCGTCTATCAATGAGGTAGATCTCGAGTGGAGACACGGAAGGGGCGGTCATCTCATTCTCGCCGATGAAGACTTGACCACAAAAGTAATAAACAGTTGGAAAAGAGTGAATACTCTGAGCCATTATGGCATAAAAGACACGGCTGTTATGAGTCTCATTATCCGTGAGAGGCGTTCGAGTAATCATTTGTATGAAACGATTCCCTCTCAGAGTCCGCTCCACTCGCCGTCGAGAAATATTTACAATACTGGCCATTATAATAATCGCGATAATTATAATTATTCGCATTATTACAGTACTATAAATAGTACTAGTACACGAGTCTGTGATGATAGAGTCCGCACCTGGCATCTGGTCAAGCCTTTCGATGATAATCAAACGGCCAGTTCTAAGGAACAAAGAGCTATACCTGAGATATATCTGACGAGACTTCTCTCTACTAAGGTTTGCATAAAATATTACCGAATCACACATTTCTGACATTTTGTTTAATTTAGGGAACAATTCAGAAATATGTGGACGACTTCTTGTCGACCATTCTTTCGGTCAACGATAAACTGCCCTTGGCTGTCAAATGGCTGTTCGACTTATTAGATACGACAGCTGCCAGTCATGGCATTACTGATCCCGAAGTGATCCACGCCTGGAAAAGCAATAGGTATTAACCATTCGATGACTTTTTCCCATTGACTCAAAATCTGAATTTGTTTATAGTCTTCCGCTTCGATTTTGGGTGAATTTAGTCAAAAATCCCGACTTTTTGTTTGACATCGAAAAGTCGTCATCAGTTGACTCGTGTTTGTCAGTAATCGCACAGACGTTTATGGACTCGTGTTCAACACAAGAGCATCGGTTAGGGAAGGACTCGCCTTCCAATAAGTTGCTCTTCGCTCGTGATATTCCTGTCTATAGGAAAATGGTTTCCAAATACTACTCAGAAATCGCAACTTTGCCTCCGATTCAAGAGTCAGACATAATCGCGAATATGAAGGATATATCACTCGTAAGGCTAATAACTGACACTTTTGATTGAAATTTAATTAATCTAAAAATTTATTTATCTTTCAGTCCTATACGGGAGAAGTGGACACTTATAACGCACTCCGAGAGCTATATGTGTATGTCTCGCGATATAGAGAGCAGCTCTTCGATGGCCTTTGTTGTGATGTGTCGAGTCAGAGACAACACCTGCACCTCAAGTTGGAAACCATTGCCTTTTCAATGGGGAGTCAGGAAACTATGTTAGTCTAATTAACGGCTAATCAATTTCTATGAACATTTTTGACACAATTTAGTCCTTTTATGTGAAGAAAACGAAAGAAATTGTTTGTAATTATAGAGTATTTGTACAGAAATTCTCTAAATATTTATCAAATTTTACTTATATTTGATTTTTAATGATATCATCATTTGATTCGATGTTTTAATCGCTAACTCTTTCATTGAGAAAATCTATGCATTTATTCCATTAAACAAATGCTTTAATTTACTATTAATTAACAGATTTTCGTTAATTAAATATGAAAATTGTCTAACAATCAGATCAGGGTATAAATGCATCAAATTGTAAATAGTATTTAGTAATGAATTTACAGTAAATATTGGTTTTTACATAATATAAAAGTTATTTAATTCTCAAATCTATCGATGAATTGAATTCTGTTTTTGAATCTTTTTTTTCAATCAATAGTTTCAAGAATTGATTGCTTTGTATATGAAGTTTAAGTGCACTAAATCTGTAAGAATATATTGAATTATATATGAAATTAATCTGTAATTTGTTTTTCATTATTTTTTGATACAAACTATTAAAATATATAAATTATTTGAAATAAAATTTGATTTTTATAAAAATCAAAATAAAATCAAAAATCTTTTCATTTATTGGGTTTTAGCAAAACATCAGATAATTTGTTAGCTTTTGTATAAAAGTTCAGATATTTTACATACGTTTCGACTAAACATTGTTTTAATTCAAGATTTTAATTGAATTTTAGTTAAGTTTAATTCAAACCATTGATTATATATCTGATAATAATAATCAAAATGAAATAATGGCAATGAAGTGAGTCTGAGCTCGAAGTGTATACTTTTCTGTTGCCGATGTCCTGCAAGTGACGTATGTTTCCTACCATTCGCTTCAAATGACCGGTTCTTATGTCAAATGTTGTCGTAAACAAAGTCCTGAATTTCTTCATCTGTCAATCAAATGACAAAACTTTGCTCTTATGGTTTATTCATTAGAGTAAGGGTATTTTTTTTACCTGTTTCATATCAATGAAGACTGGCTCGGGGTATATTATCCATGTAACCGCTTCGTTGCACCTGGGAGTTGTATATGAGCCAAAGTATCGGTAAAACACATCATTATTTGGCGGCAAAAGGCTTTTTAAATATATGGGTGTTTCGAATGTATACTCCTGTCCAATGTCCTGAACATTGTGCAAGTGGTCGGTTATCATGTCATACATTTGGTTGGGCTGATCCGCTTCCTAGTCAATGTAAAAGTTTTTGCAAGTTTCATTATTTATTTATTTGTAAAAATAAACTCCTAATTGCTTGTTAAGGCTGTTCTCTATGAGTTTCCAAGTACATACTGAAAATGTAATAGGTATTGATAAGTTGTCTTACGACATAAATCAGTGCAATTATGGCGTATCCGTCGTCGTGAATGTTAGCGGTTTCCGTGTCTTCATATTTGACGTTACGGTGCACTACATGTGCCTTAAATATGAGACAAAAATTGGTTTTTAATATCATATTAATTGATGTCCTGAGTCGAGTCTAACCTCCATAACAAACTTTTTGCCGTCGATCGCATGTTCTGATCCATTATTGGGGCCGTCGTTCCAATGAAAATGCAATTCAACGAAACGATAGGTTTGATTGTTGACCGCACTTCCCGTTAAGAAGACTTCGGTGTCGTTCCAATCGGCGAATATTTTTGCTGCAAATAATGTTTGTTTTTCACTACATTTACGAAGTATATAGTTTTGGGGTAAATGTAGTGCAAATGTGTTTGATTCAAACCTTGTTTGTTTTATTATTCATTTGAAATGTTTTTGTAAAAGAATTTCATCTGAAATCTTATATAATTTATGATATTTGTTTGGAATGAGGGCCGCATTCATGACTTCCTACTTTTGTCACGTATCTGTATATTATTTGATATAGAACATAATCATGTTAAACATTCTTTATAAAGGTTTTGAAGTAATTTAATCTCTAATACATTAAACTTAATTAGTCATTACTGGAGAGCCTTGTTAAGTTTTGTTGAAGTAAATTGAGAGCTTCTTAATACAAAAGATGTTCATCTCATCAGTTTATGCTCTTTTAATAAAAGTACTCAAATTTGGCAAATAAAAATAAAAAGCCTTGCTTATACATCTACGGAGCATTAAGTGGAATTGAAACTGTATCAGTTGTAAAGCTTAACTGCTTCTACCTTGTCTATTTAAAGTATTTTTGTTATTGTGGAAACTATGTGAAAACAAAGAGATAATGATCCTGTTGTAACTTGAATAAACAAATTATTGGTAAAATTTCAGATTTACTCAAACAAAATAAATTATTTAACAAAAGTATAAAAAACTGATGTTTTTGTGTGAATTTGAGACAAATGTTTAGAATTCAAGGATACCATCAAATGTTTAAACACATGATTCTAAATAATTGAGTTCTCATCACTTCTATTGGTTTTATGCCATTCCATTCAATTTACTCTTTTCCTGAATTATTAATTATTAAATAACTGCTAGATCAGATATCACTCACTATGTGTATGACATCAGAATTCAATGAATTGAATAAGTGCCTGATCAAGGGTAAGTTTCATCACGTATTCAATTATCAATTTATTATCAGTGATTGCCGATAGGTTGATAGGAGTAAGTACACAGACAGTGCACTTTTATCACAATTAAATCTATTTTTAATATATTGATATAAATTGAATTATTCTAATATATGAACTTTGAATTATTCTTTGGACTCATGTTTTTCTCTCGTAATAACTTTCAAAGTATATATAACCTCAAAATAATATAAAAAAATAATAAAAAAATAACCTCAAAATATTCCGATTGTTTTAATCGTTTTATATTTTTATATAAAAGTGTTAATTATTGGTTTAAATACGAATCGATGTCGTATTTGTTTGTAACGACAATTCATATTCAAAGAGACAGTTGTCAAGTAGTCAGACATTAGGGGTATTAACAAAACTGATTGCATATCCAAATCAAATAATTATTTTTATTAATGAATAGTCGATGATATCAATTCGACTATTAATGATTTACCAACCGATTCAGTAAAGTATTTGATTTGTAAGGGCAAATTTGAATATTTGTGAAACTACATATACATCTTAATCATATAATATATGACATGTATATAATACTAAGTTATTAATCTTAATCACTGGCATTTGTACCGATTGGAAGTAAAAAATTAACAAATTTTGAGTACTATAATCCAAATATTTCCTATCAACTAGTTTTCAACAATTGACACAAATCCAAAAGAATTGCCCATAATTATCTGCCATTTCGATGTATATATGCAAATATATATACATGTATATATATGCAAATATATAGCACAACTTTTATATTTACTCAAAAATTAGTAGTAATTAGTCACAAATAAACTTCGATCAAGGTTTACAGAAATTACCAGTATTCTTTTACACTCTCCTAGGTGATGAGTGTGTGGCATAACTTATGAGTGAGATGCTTGTATTTCCTGTTTAGTCCTGTACAGTCAGATCGGATATATTCGATAATATGTTATTTTATGCATTATATCGTAAAATACACATAAATATAAAACTAATTCTAGCAACTTTCTACCCTTTTTATTATCACATCACATCACTTAGTATTACTAAGTGATGTGACCTATTGCAATACATCCCTATTCAACACTTGGCACTACTTGAGACAAAGCGTATTCAGTGAGAAAGTAGTGAGAATTATCGCTAACTTTTTTCAATTGTTATATAATTAAAGACAAAAGAATTTAAAAAGTGAACGATAATTGTTATCAATTATCTGATAAAGTGAGGGACAATTGATGTCAGTCTATCCAATCAATCGATTACTTTTCAAGAGAGGATTAAATCGCGAATTCGTTTATAGCCTCTAATCATTGGTTTTCTTTTGCAATAAATTGCAGTGATTTTCCTTCCAATGACTAGTGATACGGAGTTTATAGACAATTGTGCAAGTTAAATTGGAAAGTTGTAAGTTTTATCTCTATTACTATTAATTTGATTTTAACCCACGGCTTAAATACCTTTATATCCAGTATTAAACATCTTTGCGTTATTGACAGCCATATCATAGTTAATGAAATCTACTTTCATAGAGCGGTCGACAATCAATTTTCTTGTGTTTATATCAATCGGTGATTGCATTCTTCCGCGACATTTGTCAAACTCTTTCTCCCAATTATTTTCACCCCTTCGGCCCCAATAACTCCATAAAATATCTGTTAAATAAACAGTGAGACTATCCTAGATTGAATATAACTAATACTAACCTGTTGAAGAATGTGACCTTGCTAATGCACAAGATATAAGTGAAGATGCTGCAGATAGAATAACATAATATTAATCAATATGTTTTATTTTTGTAATTAAATAGGTTGTCATTTAAACTAATTGCAAGAGAAGTTTAAAGAATCCGAAAATGAATATGAAAATACAGTCACCAGAACTCGACACTGAGTCCAAAGTTTTAGACCAAAAGAGTGAAAGTAATGGAAAACAAAAACCTAATGATTTGGACACTTATTTTACTGAAGAGATAACAATCCCTCAGACGGATGATTACGGTTTCAGTTTTCGCAAATTATGGGCTTTCACTGGACCCGGCTTTCTTATGTCAATTGCATATTTAGATCCTGGTAATATTGAATCTGATATGCAAGCTGGTGCTGCAGCTCGTTACAGACTTTTGTGGGTTTTGGTGAGTGCTACCATAATCGGTCTTTTCCTGCAGAGATTGTCCGCCCGTTTGGGTGTCGTCACCGGAAAACATTTGGCAGAAATATGTTACCGAAGGTATCCAAAGGTGCCTCGAATTCTACTGTGGATTATGTCTGAAATCGCTATAATCGGATCAGATATGCAAGAAGTGATCGGCACTTCAGTCGCGATCTATTTATTATCAAATCGAAAGATTCCATTATATGGCGGCGTTTTGCTCACCATTTTGGATACCTTTACTTTTCTTCTATTAGACAGATATGGATTAAGAAAATTGGAGGCATTTTTCGGGTTCTTAATCACTTTAATGGCCGCCACTTTCGGCTATGAATTTTTCAAAGTGCAACCCAATGCTCTCGAATTAGGAGAGGGAATAGTTATACCCTATTGTAAGGGCTGTTCCAATGATGCGGTCTTACAGGCAGTTGGTATTGTCGGAGCTATAATAATGCCGCACAACCTATATCTTCACTCAGCACTCGTAAAGTCACGTAAAATTGAACGCAAAGTGAAAGAAGAAGTGAGTGATGCAAATCGTTATGTCTTTATTGAGGCGATTATGGCGTTAGGAGTGTCTCTTCTTATAAATATTGCGGTCACTGCTGTCTTCGCTCACGAGCTCTACGACAAAACCAATGAAGAGGTGCTCAACATATGTCTGGCAACAAAAGATTCGCGATTTGATGTGAAAGGATGGGCTAATGACACCGAACTTTTTGATACTGATTTGTATAAAGCGGGTATATATTTGGGTTGTTCTTTTGGTGCATTTGCCATGTACATATGGGCTATTGGAATCTTTGCTGCTGGTCAATCGTCAACGATGACCGGCACTTATTCGGGACAGTTTGTAATGGAAGGGTTTCTCAATCTAAAGTGGGACCGATGGAAACGAGTTTTACTGACCAGAACTATCGCTATCGGACCTACACTCGGAGTAATTCTGAGCTCAGACATCGATCACCTGACCGGATTAAATGACTATCTCAATGCTCTAATGAGTCTTATGTTGCCCTTTGCTTTGTTACCCACTCTTACATTCACCTGTTCTTCCAAAGTGATGGGAAAGTTCACAAATGGACTGACTGTCAAAATAATATCAACGATCGTATCGATTATAATAATTATAATTAATATTTATTTTGTTTTAAATCTTGTCATAAAAGTAGCCGATCTCTACGTGTATGTGATCGTAGCGGTTATTGGTTTGTTTTATGCCATATTTGTGATATATCTAGCCACTTGTTTCTCTGTCACTCTATTTTCAAGTGATTGGCCAAACTTTGTTAGATTTGGCAAATATTTCAAAGAAAACCCAATTTCAGAATATCAATACATTGATAGCAATAAAAGTAATGTCATTACAAATACTAGACTATAATTTTAGAGGTTTTGATATAACTGTCGGCAAATATTTATCAACACTTCAATTGAATGTAATGTCGATTTCAATACTCAGCAAATAATTTCTGTCATTTATTATCTCTTTTAGGTTTACTAATATTTCTTACGATTTAATTAATTTAATTTAATCTAAATTTAGGATATTTTAAATTTGTATTCAATATTAAATATTTAATATTTTGTTGAAATAAAGTATGCTCAAGGCAAAGTGTTAAATGATTTGATAAAAACTTATTTACTTACTCAGACCCAAAAGTAAAAAATTCATTCGCAATGATAACTAAATTAAGTAAATTTTCAATAATTTTTTTAAAGTTATATGAAATTCGTTGAACACTCAATCAGACTACTATTAAATGTATCCTGGTTATGATTCTTCATTCTTAATACACTTTCACAATAATAAAAAGTTGAATGTTTTGTTTTTGTGTGTAATTCTGGTGAATACAAACTTTTATGGTTTCTTTACTCAATAAAGTATAGTATACTATATACTGTAATATGAATTCTTGTGATCGATATAATAGTCTAATCTTATTCGTGACTTAAACTCAAAGAACATTCGCTAAGAATTAATGATATTAAGTGCATATAATTATACTTGATTTTCATATTCAGTGCTTTCGAGTTTGAGCGCAACTATTATTTGTTTTATTGATTTTTTTATTCGAGTTTCGAGACTGAAATGAGAATTTTCTCCGAAATCATTTTGGTTTTAGTTGTGTTCTGATGACTTTTCTTCATAATTGTTGTGAAATCATTAAAATTATTAATGACTTATGAATTTCTTTTCTTGATCTTGACTTTCAAATTGTTATTTTTCATAAATATTGATCTCTTATTTTACAAGGCCAATTGTTCTAGAATATTCTACAATTCTTCAATGGCTTAAACTTTAAACTAATAAAATAAGTGAGAAATAAATAAATTCCATTAAATATAAATATTTTTCGCCCAAAATTCTATTTTAAAACTCTTAATAGCTTTAGTAAAGGATGAGAATTAATTTTAGCATACTCATTTGTCAGATACTCTCTGATGCCAAGAATTCTCTGCATTCGATAAATAAGTGGAATAATAATTCATTGAATTAATGATTTTCAACATATTTCCTGAATCTCTGCTTATTTTATTGACAAATATCTTCATTTACGGCACTCATAATCCAAGATTTAAATCCAATAAGATTTGCAACTAATCTTTACGAGAACCCACAAGATCATTTGAGAAGTTCTTCAATCAAATTAATATTTCGTACAATAGATGCCGACACTAAACACTTTGACGGCGAAAATCACATAACATATTCACGAATGGCATCAATCAAACATAAGCTTTGAGAGGCCCCCAAATACTGAATGAATGGATAATGGATTTGAAGCCATACATTGCGTAAGCATTGAGTAACTCATTACCTTTAAAAGCGGCATAACATTGTTTGTGAAGGGTTGCGGAAGGGGTTCGCCATTACTGTATTGTTGGGAATGTGTTTGTTGTAGGGATTGATTGTATGAGAAATGCGTTTCTCTCTTAAGGCTAACAACACTTTAATGTGAATCACATTTCACTTTGAATTTCATTGCATTTCAATGCAATTCAAACACACTTTCGGTTTGAATAACACAAACACTGATTTGTTTTTATCGATTAATTTAATTATTTTTGTTTTATTATTAATTGTTTTTAAACTAAATATTCAAATGAAGTGAAAATTTATTGTCATTTAATTTGTGAACAAAACAAAAGTTATATTTAATAATAAATTAAAATTAGTTCAAAAGCGACTCAAAAGTGAGATATTTATTCAAAGATAATATTTAATCATTTAATAAGTGTTTTAATAATTTTAATGAATTTAGTTTTGAGCCAAATATTAGTCTAGTATTTGGTTATTTGAAGATTTATTTACCGACTATTGAGCCGTTTGTCATTTGTCCGCTTTAATTGGTGTCCAACCGGTTGTGCCGTCGCTCGCGATGTCTCCGTCACAGCCATTACCGCCCAAAGAGAATGCATTGTTTAAGAAGATTTTGAAATGTTATGAACACAAACAATATAAAAACGGCCTGAAGTTCGCCAAACAGATCCTAACGAATCCGAAGTTCACAGAACATGGCGAAACTCTGGCCATGAAAGGACTGACACTTAATTGCTTGGGCCGTAAAGAGGAGGCCTATGAGTACGTGAGAAGAGGTCTTCGCAATGATCTCAAGTCACACGTCTGTTGGCATGTGTTTGGACTCCTCCAGAGGTCTGACCACAAATACGACGAAGCTATCAAATGTTATCGCAATGCTCTTAAATGGGATAAGGATAACATCCAAATCCTCAGAGATTTGAGTCTTCTTCAGATCCAAATGCGTGATCTCGAGGGCTATCGCGACACTCGATACCAGTTGTTCGCTTTGAGGCCAACACAGAGGGCCTCTTGGATTGGCTTCGCAATGGCCTACCATTTGCTTCAAGATTACGAGACGGCACAGAAAATATTGGAGGAGTTCCGCAAATCGAGTCAATCCCAGCAACAAAAAGCAATGCACAATCAGAACAGTGCCGCAAACAATACAGCCGGCGGACAGTCGGGGCGTAATTTCAGCGAATTATACGAACAGTCAGAACTGCTATTATATCAGGTGATGGTTCTTAAGGAGGCGCAGAACTATTCGGAAGCATTGACTTATTTGGAGCGAAACGAATCGGAAATTTGTGATAAATTAGCGATTTATGAATACAAGAGTGAACTCCTCTTAAGTCTCGGAAGACTCAAAGAGGCCAAAAAAGTGATTAAAGACCAACTCATTGGACGCAATCCCGAAAACGCCAATTATTACCATCTGTTGGAGCGGGCGCTCGACCTAGGTCCAGAGAAGGAGAATGAACGGATCAAACTGTATCTGGACTTTCAACGACAGTTCCCACGCAGTCAAATGGTGTTCCGTTTGCCCCTGAATTTTGTCTCAAATCTTAATCTATTCAAAGATATGATTGACATATATTTACGGAAAAGTCTACGCAAAGGACAACCGGCTCTCTTCCGCGACATTAAGTCGATTTACAACAACGAATTGGTCGGCAATCCTTACAAAACGCGAGTTATTAATACTAAATGTTTGCCAAAAAAGATTGAAATCATTCAGAACTTAATGTTGAGTTATGTTCAGAATCTGAACAGTTTTGATAGTTTTGACTCAAACGAGTCTTCGTGGGGTTCAGAGGCCACAACTTGTCTGCTATGGGTTTACTATTATTTAGCGCAACACTACGACTATCTACAAGATCACACTCTAGCCCTCAATTATGTGAATATAGCACTGGAACACACGCCTACACTCATCGAACTGTTTGTCATCAAAGGCAAGATTTACAAACATATTGGAGACCCCGAAGAAGCGGTCAAATGCATTGATGAAGCACAGAGTTTGGACACCGCCGACCGTTACCTCAATTCAAAGTGTGCTAAATATCTTTTGCGCGCTAACAAAGTCTCAGAAGCAGAAGAGATGTGCTCTAAATTTACTCGCGAAGGTGTGTCCGCGAGTGAGAACCTCAACGAAATGCAATGTATGTGGTTCCAAACAGAGTGTGCCCTCTCCTACAAACGGCAAGAGAAATGGGGCGAATCTCTAAAGAAATGCATTGAAATTGACCGACACTTCGCTGAGATAAATGAGGATCAGTTCGATTTCCACACTTATTGCATGAGAAAAATGACTCTTCGCTCGTATATTGAATTGCTTCGACTCGAAGACATTCTTAAGTCGCATCAGTTCTACTTCAGAGCCGCGGAAATTGCAATCCAGGTCTATCTCAGACTCTATGACAAACCGCTCGGTGATAATGAAGAACTTGAAGACAAGAATATGTCAAATATGTCCGCTTCTGAGCTGAAGAAGTTGCGGAACAAACAACGAAAAGCCAAACTTCGGGCCAATGCAGCCGCAGAAAAGGTGGCCGAAAATGAGAAACAGGGCCAACAAAATGACAAAAACAGCGAAAGCGTCAGTGAATTACACCAGGAGAAGTTGGATCCGACAAAATTAGAACGACCTGATGACCCCTTAGCCGAAGCCATCAAATTTCTGACACCTCTGCAAATATTAGCCAAAGGAAGACTCGACACTCATCTCTTAGCGTTTGAGATCTACTTTAGAAAGAACAAGATTATGCTTATGTTGCAGTCACTGAAGCGGGCCATCAGATTGAACGCAAACCATCCGGTGCTCCAAAAACAATTGGTCCTATTCTTCAAGTTTGTCGAATCAAACAAAGAACAGCTGAACGAATCTTTAACTAAAGTTCTGGAGCGAGAAATGCCTAAACTCGTGGTCAGCGAAAAAGAAATATCTAAAGCACTGGAACTTAATTAATAATAATCTTAATTATTATATTTTGACTTTTAATTCATCTTTTGTTGTGTTTTTCTATCCCTTTCTTTAAATTAATTGTTTGATTGAATTGTTTATTATATTTCTTTCATAAGTCGGCCAACAGTTTGATTGAAAAACAAGATTTGAATACATTTTAGGAAAACAAATGCCTTTTTATATACATTTAAATATTTAAATACTTTCTCTCTATTTCTCTCTTTTAACTGAAAATTTATTTACTAATTGATTAGCGAATAGTATTTTGATTTTATTAATTGTACAAAATTTTTGCAATTAATAGCCAATCAATTTGTGAGCTCTTTATATGAGATCTCATTTGATAACAAAAGCGTTTCTCAGTTTGTTTTGAGACTTTATTTTTTAGTTTTGAATTTGTGCTCATCTCTAATGTCAATAACAAAACACGAACTCAATTATGTTTTTGTTGAACTGATCCCGAAGTCTGACTCCATATTCACGATTAGACATCATTTGATATGACAATAGACGAAGATATTCAAAGAACTGTTCAACACATCCTCCGTCAGCGACTAACGACCATTAAATGTGACGCCTCTTTTCAACTATAAATTTTTGATTATAATTAATATTAATTATTACTATTATTAGTGCTTTGATACTCATATTTATATACAAAAGAGTTTTTCAGATGTTTTTTTAGGTATGCTTTGAATCAATTGTTTTTGTTTTGTTTATACTTTTCTGGTTTGCCTTTATTTTAAAACCCATTCTCTTCCAATGCCTGTCCTCTAAAAACTATTCATTGCTTCTGTTCTTTTTGTTCCGCAAATTAAATAAATTAAATGAGTTATTAAAGCGAATCATTATTTTTCACTTCAATCGCAACTATGAAATACCATTTGACAGATTGTCCGAAAAGCTTTCTCATTACCAAGATCCTTTAATGATAAAAATCGTTTGGAAGTTTCAAGTATTTGAATAATTGTTAAAATTTCATCTCTTTGTAAGTTTGGTTCGATTGGAATTTGAGTTTATTTTCTCATCTTTTTGTCCGATTCATAGATGACTCGACTCTAGTCTTAAGAATAACTTTCTGTTTTTCAAACCATTATTGGAATTATTCCGAGCGATAAACGAGAGTTGAGCCAAAAAATTATATAATTTTCTGTTTAATGATTCATAAATAGAGATAAAGTAATAAAACTTTTTCAATGGTTTTACTAGAGTTCTGCAGGATGTAAATTTATTAAATTTATCGCATCAAGCATAACCATATGCACTTTCTTCAAAAATTGTGGAAATTCCATCTCCAGAGTTATGTATCTCGGTAACCGCACTTTAAAATGTGATAGGACGAAGAATGAACTAAACTCTATTTTGGATCATTTTAATCAGAGTGAATTAAATTAAGTGAATTAATCGCTAGTTTAGGAGGCAAATGGTAACATTGGTTTGTCTTTTTATCCCCTTAGCAAAAATAAAATATTTAGTAAATTTAATAAATTTATGGACGAAAAAATAAACTTACTAAATTTACTAACACTAGCTTTTATTATTTCATACTTTATTTGTTTTTATGAGTGATTTATTTGAAATTTTTAGAACTGTTTTCAGGCATTCCATGCTTTTTGTGAAAATACATTTACTTTTACATCAAATTCTTGACCAGAATTTGTGTTAAAATTAAATTTAAATAACAATTGAGTCAAATATCCTTCAAATTCAAGGTTTTCAAAGAATTTCGTTTCTATTCCTATTTTTTGAAAAGAATTTTAGTGACTCTAAAGAAATGGTTCGAAAATTGGTCTCATTTTAACAGTGAGTGAAAGATTGGTAACAAATAAGAGGGAAGTCTTGCTCTTTGAACTGACTGTTCATTGAGTCAATCAGTTTGTAATTTGGTGTCGAATTGACAGTTCGATCGCCAAATACTGAATGAACACAAATAAAGGATCAGAAAATTCTTTCATTTATTTTTCTTTTGACTCTTTTAGAAGAGTATTCTTTAAGCGAAAAGAGGTTGTCGTGTCTGATGACTGTGTGTCAGACGAGTGGCCAAAAAGTTTTAGTGTCTGTATATCTAAAACACTGATTGTGTTCATCGATAAACCATTTTTCACACATTATTTTATTTTGATTTTAGTTTTGTGTCTTATTTTTGTGCAATTCTTCGGCTGTCGATTCTTTTTCATGTGCGCCAATAGTGAACACAGATTTCAATGGCTGCGCCTAAAGACTGGTGTCTCTCATGGGATCAGATAATAAGAGTGAGTGAAGAGAAAAAAAAGTTTAACGAATAGTATATAAGAGGATTGCATTGAATAGACTGTTGTCTGTCCTCTATCTCTACTGCTTTCTATTTCCGTACACTTTTGTATCTTTTCATAAGTTTTTCTCTTTTTTCGGGCAAACAATTTGTACGGCATTTCCACTCTTGAAATGAATCACAAATAATATATAAAAATAATATTAGAGAACAATATAGTAATAAAAAAAAGTTCTTTAGCTCTTATTCTCAGCTCTAATAATAATAATTTGTATTTTCTGTGATTTTCCTCAAACTTATTGTTTTATTTTAGTAAATGTTTTGACTTAAAATCTTAGGAATATTTTCGTGGTTTGATTCGTTTGAATGAATGATTACTTTAATCAACTCTTATGAAGTGATAATCAATTTTTTCTCACTCTTTGTTTCAATGAAATTGAATGACAAAAAAGTGTTAATAGAGTCTACTGTTTTCCATACACTGCTTATTAGCGAGTCCTCTAAAGGTTGTTATATTGCGAGCATTAGAGACATAGAGCACATGTATGTGCTCTCGGCTCATGCTCCACATACAGACTCGTGTGTCTGTGCTCTCATTCAGAGCTGTTCTGTTCGTTCGCCAAAGATTTTCATCTCATATTGACTTTACTTTCGGTAATGCTTTTGGTTTAACAACATTTTACCGCAAAAGCACAGACTCTGCAAAACGATGTCAATTGAACTGTTGTTCGCATTTATAATACACTACACAATAACTTAATACCAGAACTATTTTCGGCCAAAAAGAGAAACAGAAAAGGAATCCTTTAATTCAATTGAAAGCTCTTCTAATTAATCAAAGTATAAGTTTTGTCTCTTTTTGGATATCATTCAACTTTGAATTACGACTTACGGCTACTCAGGTAAGGATCCATTTCGATAATTATCATGGTGATTAATTTATTTATAATTAATGGGCTCGATAAAATATTTTTTTATAGAATGATTGACAAATTTAAAGTGTTTTTAGATAATGAAAACTTATATTTATATATTTTAATGAGTTTCGTCGATAACTTTTTTTTAAATGTAATGAAAAGTTGTCTTAAATATGGTTTCCTCGCTTTATATCAATAAGAAAGTCCTTCATCTGATCCTTGCCTTCGGTGGCAGACGAATAAGACTTATTTGAAACATTATATATGCAAGATATTAAGCTTTAATAATCAGCTTTAGGTAAATAAAGTGATTTCCCTCCTCAAACCAAATATTTGTCAGAAAATCTTCTGGTTAAAATTTTTTTCAATTAATTTGCATGGATAGATTGTTGATTCCGTGCACATCTCTGACAAATACAATATCGCAATCATAGTGGGAATATTGCACTTAATTAGGTTCATATATCAACTTGACTTTCCATATGAGGATGGGTTGAGTTTCCTATTTCTTGTCTCCACTGCTCACTGGGTTTAGACATCAACTTCTTTGATCTTAGGAGTGGAACAGTATATGAAAATTGCGTTTCTTTCAGACGATCGCTGAACCAGAATTAAAATCTGAATAATTTATCGATAGATGAGAACCAAATTTGATTAATTGATTCGTTTTTGAGTTATTTTTTGCATTTTCTTAAAACATTTTTTTAAAATGTTCTCAAATGAAAGTATGAATAAATCTCAAGACCTTTGAAGTAATGAATAATGAATTGAATATTTATGATTTTAAATAATCATGGACAAATATAAAATGGTTTGATATGATACAGGTTGAATTGCACAGCACTTGTTTAGAGTGAGATTACATTTGATTTCTTGTGATTTTCAATAACTAAATGTATTATTTATTTAGAGCTCTATATATGAATTAGACTTTTGTATCGTTGTTTGTCTTGTGATTCAATATTCGACATAATCTAGACTTTCATTAGAAGTAACGCCACAAGTGTTATATGAAATCCCAGATTTAATAGTGTCGTGCAATAAATGAATACTTAGGGACTTGTGCTCTGTATTTAAGGTCATTCCATATCTATCTGTACGGATAAAATCGGAAACTAGACGTTGCTATCAATGAGATGAATGTCGTGAGACATGTCTTTTTGTAAGCCTTTATTGGAGAGACAGTCAGTAAGTATTGCACTTCATATCTGGCGTACGGATCATAGATTAAATACTACACAAGAAGTGCAGAAGAGTTGAGCTTTTATTCCACTGAATGTTCGCTTCAAGTCTTGTCTCAATATTTGTGATGCCTTTTGTCATAATATAGTGTTGAGTGGAGAACAGCATTTAATGTGCTGTGTTATGTTGTGCTGAACCAATCAAATAGTCTGATATGTTTGATATTCTGACATTTTAATTATTTGAGAAGTTGTCAAAAATAGTGCATCCAATACAAGAAACAGATGGTTATTGTCATCCTCTCCAACACTTGATATGAAAGACATCGCAACTAAAGTAGTGGAAGAGTCGCTCAGACAATAGGAAGGATACTGAGTATGAGTTTTAGATGAGTCCTTCAATTGTATGTTTGGCGACAATAGAGAAGACATTTGTCTCAATATTAACAAAAGTTGATAGTTACCATCTGTTTAGTCAATCTTGGTCTTCAAAATTAATATACTGTTCTCTAAATAATTGAAGTGTCAGACAATCAAAAGATAGAACAGCACTAAAAAATTTAATACAAAGTTATAAATTTGAGTTATGCCAACACATATGCGGCACACAAAACAAATCATCGCATTTGAATTCATTATTATTTTGCTGTTATTCTAATATATTTTTGTTGAGAAGTAATATATATTTGTTTGGTTTTATGCAAAATTTTAAATTAAATTTTCATAAACCGTTCATAAATTTCTTGAATTATTCGCTTTCTTAACACAGAATAAGATTAATCGATATATGAATTTTGGTTATGAATATTAGAAAAGTTATTTCACGTGTTATAGTGTGGCGAATAGTAAGTCATTATAAGCTAATCGTCACCCGAGGCCTGTCTCTTCGTTTTACACCTTTCTCTTGCTTTGTATCACATATTCGGTGATTGACTCAACTTTTAACCAAACGCTTAGAAGTGATCGGAAAACCTAACAAAAGGAGAGAATTTTCTTTGCTTTTCATTCAATAACTAAACGCAAAAGAGATTGTTATTTGATATGACTATCGAAAAAGCCATTATATCCCAACTCATTATACCCTACTCTACATTATTTGCTGGAATAAAAAGCGAAACACAGAGAATACTGGAGTGAATTGTATGCATAACTCGCTCTGATATCTGATTCACTTGTCAGTGCTTTGACACGACAACCCTCTCCCTTCACAAAAGCGAACCGAACATAGAAAAGCTTTAAAGAATATTCCATTATAACCCGGTTTAGTTTGAGGTGATTTTTGCTTTCAAAAGCATTAAAATAAATGTTTCCATGATTGAATTGGCCTACAATTCAATGTGTTTCCCTAAGAGCCAACCCTCTCTTCCATAAGTCTTTTGAGTCGTTTTGTGTTTTTTGCCATAAATTTCCAGGTTTTGAATTAAGTGCCAAAATTCCTTTTGGCTCTTTTCTCCTCTTTTTATTTATGCCGAACATCAATACAAAGTGAGGTCTGACTAATAGAACCCACTTTTCACAGATGATCTGATTACGTGAAAATAAATGCGCTTGTTTGTTGTTATAAAAATGTAAAATAGCTTTCATTGTTTAATTTCCCTCATACAATGTATCATATCAATTCCCAATTCTAATAGTGACAGAATTAATAGTGAATCTTAAGTTTTGAAATGCGAAAGGTGTTGGAAAATACCTCCCTTTGGCCATCAGTGATACCGATGTATAAAAGTGTAAGAGAGAGCGACAGTACCGAACAGTGCATAACATAGGGCTTAACCCATATATTGTGTTGTTTAATCTGAAAGTGATATACTTTATATCTATCCTATTATTTATAGCCCCGAGTCTTTGATAGAGTCTATCAATGGGTTTGTGCCCAACATTTATGGCATAAAAGCAGTGAATGTGAGAATATCGGTGTTTGTGAGCGTATATAAACTCATATATTGGGTCCAAAATAGGCCAATATATTAACGTATCGACGAGGCGTATGATATGCAGAGCTAACATATATGAGCCCTGGAATCGCATAAGCTCAGAATCACCGAATTTCATCTCTCCTTTTTATGTAGAGTTAATTGCAATTCTCTCCGTCGTTGGTCTGAAGCTCTTTAAGGAATGGTTGAGTGATTCCTATTTCTCAGCCCCCTATCAATGAGACATCCGATATAACACTAAATGTTAAGCTTCAAGTGCTGCACAGGAAAGCATTGGAGTCTTGTAAAGAAGACCTTTCCTCTCCTTCTGGCACTCGTTGACCTTTTTCTCATTTCAAACATGAATTGTAACGAAGAATGTTTAGCCTAACATTCAATTGCTTTCAATTCTCTATCTATTGGTCTGTTTTGCACTCAATTTTCTACTCTTCATCTCTGTTTATATGTTGTTCAGTACCCTTGCAATCGATAGTAAACCCTCTTTCTTTATTCAATACCTGTTCTATTGTAGAGGACTGTTGCTCAGCTTGTTTTCCATACACTGAGTAATTGTGAATCTTATCATCAAAAGTGCTGTTCGGATATCAAGTGATAGTGAAATGAAATACATCGCCGTTTAGAAGAAAAAAGCTTTACTTACTTCAGGGCAAAAAACAGTAGAGTATTGAAGCAAAAAATAAATGATTAAACATAGAATACCAGGAATTAAACAGAATATGTGACCAAACATAACATAACATAACATTGCTCCATTCAACTCTCCTGATATTAAAAACTTCTTTGAATCAATGAAAAGTGAGTGTAATGTCTAACGACATATAACATAAAATTTAGTTATTGTCTGCGATTATGCGAAGACTGTATTCATACTCTAATTAGTAATTAGACGGATGAATGAATGACACAATTTTGCATTATTTAAATATTAGATGTCATACAGACTCTGCTCTCATATTATGTCATAATATTAAATAATTATATTATAGTCCGTATGAAAGTATTCACTTGAGTTGACTCTCGCTTTCACTGTAGGCTTTCCCTAATATTATTCATATTTATATTATGTGTTTGGAACCTATCGGTAGAATACGTAGAGTACAGAATATTGTTATAATTATTACATATTTGGTGCAGTGTTTCTACAGAGAAATTATTTTCTCTCTCGCTTTGAGACAATAATTAAATTATATGTGTTTTTGAGCGCTTCCCTCAAAAACCTTTTGGTAATGAAATAATGTAATTAAAGGATAAAACAATAATTGTTTGGTCCTGAATGTATTGGAGGGGAACGGAATACATCTGAATAGAAATTCTGGTCTCTCACTGATAGTAAAACTATTCCTCACATTTTATTCGTTGGCTTTTGTTTTTCATAGAAAAATATGTTAATAAACGTTGGAATATATGGCAATATATTATATCTATACTATTGTTTGCAAAATTGTTATTATATTTTTATTACAATTTTTATACCAAAAGTGCGATCATTGATATCAAACATAACGATCTCTCTCTCTCTCTCTCTCTCTCTCTCTCTCTCTCTCTCTCTCTCTCTCTCTCTCTCTCTCTCGTAATTTATTTGGTTGTGTTAGGAAGCGCTCAGAACACACATAAAAATTGGTCTTTTATTTGTTTTTATTCTCCAGGATATTACTTATCGTCACAACTAATGATTGACATGAGCTCGAGGACAGCCATAGCGTTTGACTAACTCTATGACTCGTTTCTAATGAGATACTCTAATGTGAAGATAAGGCAATATTACTCTTCAATCCCTTAACTCAAAGACCGACTCTTCTAGCTCCGAATTGAATGCAATTTCAGATCAATTCTATTATTTTCGCTGATTTTTAATCATTTGTTTTATTTATTTGCCGTTTGTTTCGTTAAATTAGAAGAAAGTTTGAGTGAAACTCAATTCTCGAACTCTTGAATCTTAATATAATCACAAGAAATGATATAATTATCAGTGAGTTTACGTCGAGACTCAAATCGAAGCTTAATCTAGAAGTCTGTCTCTGATTGCAATCATTATTTATCTCATGTTCTGTAAGTCTATGCTCTGCCTCTGTGTCTAAGTTTGACTTATTTTATATTAAATTACTTCAACATTGATGTCAATTATTCACAATAAATGCAGGGTCTCTTTTTATCAGTCTCGGTAGTAAACAAATCTCTTTGAGCTCTATCACTTCGAGCTTTAGATATCCTGAACCATTTTCCTTGTTTAAAATTTATTTTATTATATACAGAATTTGAATTCTATGTCAGATAAATATCCATTTATTCTACTTTTATGAGAATCATAATCTTATCAAATTCATTTTGAGAGAGAGCGAGAGCGGGACAGAGAGAGAGAGAGAGAGAGAGAGAGAGAGAGCAATCATTTTGAAAGGCAACCCTAAGTTTAAGCTTAAAAACCTGATGCCATACCACATGCGATGAGTGCCTCACATATTCTGTCCTCTGCTCTACTATTGCTTTGTGAGGAATCCATCAGTGATTTTAAAAAGCAAAGAGCGTACGAATTTTGTCCGGCGCTTCAAATATTTTTGATTTTACACTTTTCTTACATATATTTATAAATCAATTGTGAAGTTATATTTTTGTTGTTGTATTAAACATAGTGTTGGCCTAACTCTCACTCTTCCCCACAGCTGTGCGAAAAACTTTTATGGAATTTAAAATCAATGCTTTCATATAACTTATATGAAAGTTGTTGCACAGACTGGTTGTCCATATTTCTGGTCAAAACCAAATGATTATTATTTTTTCGAAACCTCAAGAATAGGAGTTGTGAGCGAACAGAATGTCATTTACTGATGTTTTGGACTTCCATTATATCCATAATTATTTGATTTGAAAAATGATATCAAAACAAAATAAATGGTTTTTCGTATCGATATTATTATAGAAATAGTCTTTCGCTCACAAAAGTTATTCGTTTCGTTTTCATTGGAATTTACAAATAATTAATTATTTTTAAATCTATGAGTTGTGACACAACTTATGGATTGACTAAAGCAAGGGTTTGTGTATATGTTTTCACATCGAGAGTGCAATCAATTTTGGCTGAAGTCTGATCTGATTCTTCATTACTCACTGATCCAGTCTTAGCATAGATTTATTGTTCTTAAGCCAAGAGTTTCAATGATCACAATTTCTATCATTTTTGTCGCTTATAATTCATTAATCATTCAATTTTTTGGAGTAAATATGTTTAGTGACGAGAATACGATTCACAACTCCTCTCAAAACTGTTGACTCTATGGCATAGAGTCGACAAAAGTTTGTTAAAAGCAAAAGAATGGAATCCCTTTCTGTGTGACACTCACTTTCACTGTCTATTAAGGAACTTAAATGACATTTAAAATAAATAAAACAGTTATTTGGGACCCATTTTCATGAATTTGATGCTCAGATGTCTATCAGTGATGTACGGAATATATGCTGGATTACAATATGCGGTGTATTTGTGAAATGATGCGATATTTTTAGTTTTGTTTGCAGGTCATGCATGTCTTGCATTTATGCATTTGTACGCTTAGCCTACGCTCAACACCGATGCTTGTGCTCAACACAACTGACAAATTATTCCAAACACTCTCTAATAATATGCTCTATAAAAATTCAATTTTACTTAATTTTTAATTAATTGGTAAGAAAAACACCATTCAATTACTGACTATTTTTATCGTCAGATTTTATCTAATATTTTCATTAGTTTAGACATAAATTTAGATTCAAAGTCAAAAACTTTATTATCTCATCATTTGATAAATTGGTATCGTTTTCGTGCACTTCCCGTCACAGAAAAAGCTAAAAACATGAAGAATAGCTGATAATTCCAAGTATGCCTTTCGGTGTAATTCTATCGCAGCTCTACTCAACTGATGATAATTTGGAGAAACGCATACTTTTTTCAAATTATATGCACTGGTTTTGCATTATATTCATATTCAGATTCAATGAAAGACATTAGTGTTCAATGACTTAATCAAAATATATTTTTTTGTGTCCTAATGAACGAGCGGTCAGTTGTGTAGAAGCAGTGAAGCGATTCGTTGGGCATCACCTCATCGCTAACTATTAATTTGTAGAGAAGACTCTTTTCGGGGGAATAGAGTGGTGACTCCCTTCTCAGACATTGTATGCCTGTCCATACATAGAGTCGAACCTAAATTGATTGAATAGTCTGTCCCGAGTGTCAACATTTACGGCGAATTAAAGATAATCCAATTATGAGATCGTTTCACAAATGTTCTGATATTTAGATAGAGATTCAGATCTAAATAAAATGCTATCAATTGTGTAAACGATTGGCTCTACTTTTGCTCCGAAATGACACTAATTTTCTTATTTTTCTTGTGTTTCAAAACTGTGTTCTAATCTAATCAGAAAAGATCTGATAAAATGACAATCAAACCGATCAGACACTGATCAGACTCAGACTCCGCTCCAAGTATTCAGTGCTCAAAAAATTGTGAGCCATTACTGAGAAGAGGAGAAGAAAGAAAAATTAGTCCAAATAAAAGTCGGGAAACAAACTATAAATTATTTGAATCAATAAAAACATTTGACTAAATTGAAGACTCGATATAATACCATATATTATAAGATAATCTAATTTATAGCGACATAACATTTACACTCATTTTCAGAATCTATTAAACCATTAAAGTGTTTGAGCACTGGAGTGATTCGCCGGTTCTGTAAATCTTAAGTTATCTATTTATGATTTGGTGTAATATTAGAAGAATAGAGTTGTACTGCAATCAGTCGAACCGATCTAAAGATGCGGTCTTTCTCTTAGCCATAAGTGATATAATTGTGTCTCAAAGTCATAGTTATCGTCATTTCATGCATTGATGACTAGAATGAGCCCTAATTTCAAACGACTGTCTTAAGAGACAACGCATTATATTGTGATTGAACCCAGAGTTGAGCCTAGAGTTGAGTAGTGAACACATAATTCTCTGTATTTGAGTTACTCTCTCACTAACTATTGAATGAACTGAATAAACATCTGAGCGAAGGGCACAACAAATGCCATATTAGAGAGCACTCAAACCAGTGATCGCTCGGCTGCTCTCTTGTATCAGATAAGGTTTGCCATTAGTTAATGAGGCCGTTCGCCCCCTTCCCGATGTTTGCCACTAAGAAATATAATAATTAAAGTTTTCTTCAATTATTGTTTGAAGACCTGAATATCCGATTTAAACTCAAAAGATTTGAAGACAACAACAAATTTTTGTCTTTTCTTCCGATGTCTTCCCATCACTAGAATCTCGTCTTTTTTTGAGACACATTTGGAACAAAAGCCTTCCATTGGAAACCATTAATCTTAATCAGAATCTCAAAAATCTTTAATTAACACGAATTACAAATTATTATAAATTATTTTTTCTTATGTATGAAATTAGTTTTATTTTTGTATAATTCCGTTCATTATTTTTCTTCAGAGACGTCCAAACTATAATGAGGGCCAAATCATTAGCAAATATTGCCCTTATTTCAGTATGTAGTAATTAAAGTAGCCACACCAACAAGATCATTTTGTTATCATATCAAATCCCAACCCATATCTGCTAGATAATGAGTTAACAAGGAAAACTTTTGTTAAAGTTTTGTTGGTGAAAATTTTAACTCCAAACGAAATGACAATTTATGTTGTGTTTTGTTTACTGTTGAGGGTGTTTGCCATAGTGTGCCTCTTGTGCATCCCTGTATACAATCATCAAATAGGAAACTATTTGTTTGGCAACTCTTATATCAGAGCTCAGAACTGTTGCCAATTGTTATATTCAGGACATATTCAATGAGTTAATGAGAAATAGTTTATTGTTTCTTCTATAAGAAGATTTAGTTTGTATTATGAGTTGAAAGTAGTTTTTTGTTTCAAAATAAATAAAGATTCGAACGATTCTCAAACAGAGTGAAGAACTTTGGAGACAAAAGTTTGAATAACAAGTAATTAATTGCACTTTTATTTAATCATTGAATCACTTTTATTGTTATTTTTTTACATAAAACTTCTGCTCCAAATTCAATTAAGAATCAAGATCATAACACAAAAATACATCAATGTAATTTCAATCAAACCAAACATTTTGAGAAATATTTTGTAAATGTTTAGATGTCTTTTCAAACAATTTCACAGAAAAATTTGTCAATTTATCAGACTTTCTCATCTTAGACCTTAAGATAAGATTCTTTTCAACAAAGTAATAGCAACTATCAAGTCTCCCAAAGAATTTGTTTATTTTCTTTTAAAAAAATTCCATTAATTTTATCGAATGAGGTTTGGTTTGAGTTTAGTTTTATTTTTGGTGATATCTCGATAACGAGCAGGATTGGTAATATGTCAAGTACATTTGTATATTTAGTAATTGTTACTTTTGTTATGTATTGCCACTGAATGTCAGCTCAAATTCAGTTTTCATCTTTGATTTACTAATTTGTAGATTTAAAAGTGTTTTTTTTGTATATTTATAACATTCCTTTAATTTTGTCAAAACTGTTTTAACCTTGGTGAGTGTACCTGTTCCTTTTTTGGTCAACTAATAAGAAAAATTGAGACACAAATTCTTAAATCATCTAAAGTCTGATTGAATTCATGTATCAAATAATTTATTTGAAATATTATTTGCATTAGAGTGGAGTTCTTTTTAGTTAATGCAGAGCAGGTTAGGACTGTCCTCCAGTTTTCCTCTTCTGATCTCTTGAGCGAAAATAAATAAAAACCAGAATCACTATTGAAACAAAGGATGACTGTATGAGAGGACTGGTATGTAATCAAAAATAAAAGTAAAATATTTCTTATGATTGCTTCAGAATAGTTGGACTCACGTAAGAGTGCTTTTCATAAAATAATACCAAATTTTTCAGTGAAAACATTGAAATTATTCTCAAAACAAGTTTGGGATCAAAGTAATGAGCACTACATTTATGGCTTTAATCATTTATTTATATCAGAAATGCATAAAAAAATTTAAACTTGCATTGAAATCATAACGTATATGCATTGAAAGCAGTAGTGATGACCATTGGGTTATAACGGGTACACCATTGGACACAAGAATTGATTGACAGAAACAGCACCGCATTATATGTTTACTTATTAACAGTTGAAATGTAAATGAATTCAAATTTCAAATACATGTATTTTAAATGTATTTTAAATTTTAAGACATATCACACGAGCTATAATATTATTGGAAATCATAATTTGAAAATCGCTTTTAAAAACCTCTTCAACAATGAATTTTATATTTACAAAATTGTTGAAAGCGGGGGGGGGGGTAAAGCACAAAACTATATACTACATTCTATAAATGTAGTGAGAAACAGAATTTTCTCAATTCAAATGAAAATATTGTCCTTTCTATTCATTCGCATCAATAGAATGACTGCCCGAAGCAATAAATGGACAAAAGATTCAAATATTGAATATTGGAGTCAAATACTGAAACTGAAATTTTTCATAAGTATTTTGAAATACGATATCATTTATGTTCAGAAATTGAAATATTCTTTAACTAATCAAGCGAAACGAAATGCATTACACTTATTTACTATAAGAGCAACATGATCGGGGACAATGATTTGGTTCATATAAATGTGCAACCCTGTCCATATTCTAAACTGAGAGAAATTCAAGAAATCAAGTAAATTCTTATTACATAACGCTATTTATTTCTGATTGTATGTCCTTATTATTATAAAAATTCAATAATTATGTTTATATCCTTGCGGATTTTTGTGGAAAGTTTATATTAATCATTGAACATTTGCCTATTTAACATTAGCAAGTAGCAAGTAAGTAGAGAAGAGCGGTTCTGGGACCTCTCTAAAAAAGGGGGAAAGCACAGAGGGGGTAGCAGGACAGGAGCGG
>JAQGCS010000012.1:0-61685 GCA_034702105.1 Fuscozetes fuscipes
CACTGAAAGGGACTTAACGCAGAAAAAAGGGGACCGAATATAAACTTTGAGGGACAAAACGGTGGAAAAGACTGTAAGTAAGAAATTTGGGCATGTCAAATTGATAAATTAAGATTTTCAGAGAGGGGTTTAAGATGATCTCACTTTTCCAAATCACTATTTATTAATTATGAGATAAATGTACATGTGCATATACATGCCAAAGCTAATGGAGACCTATGCCCATAAATAAAAGCCCATAACAAACCCATACCCATTTTAAAGAGTCCAAAAGCCGCCCAAACCCATATGGGTACCTTGAAGAAAATGATAATTTTATATTTGTTTGTGATTTTTAGTTTTTGGATCATTATTAGAAAAATGAGAGCAAATCTTAGAGTTGTCATACATTAGAATATAGGGTTTTGACGACAATTTTATAGTCGGTTGTGTTATGGACAGAGACTAGACTCAAATCATTACAAATATTGTTAAAAGTTTGAGTGAAGTCAGAAATAAATGCGAAATAAATAACAAATGTTTTATATATTTGGTATCACAACTATTGGTGTATTAACTTCTATGGCGGAAAAAGAAATGTATTGTTCTTTTCAAAAGTGGAAATAGTGGAGAGAGTGGAGAGACCGGCGACTGAAACAAAACTGTAGTGAAGCACTGCATCTGCCGGAGTCCCACATCAATCAATAAACAAGTATTCGGGCTTTTTATCATTTGGTTGTTTTCCCCCTTTCGATGGGTTTTGATGGTTGGCATCTTTGTTAGCCATCAGTGCACTGAATGATGTGTTCCCCCTCTGAGCGGCAAACTCTAAAAAACGTAATCATTTCTTAACACATGATTAGCCCTTTGAATGAAGTTTTGTATAATTTCAGTCGCCGTTACTCAACAAAAGACATCATTTTGCAAGAGATCAAGAATTCTCATATGAAAGCCATGTCTTCTCAAGTCTTTCCAAGTGTTCCCATGTCTTCCCGATTCAATCAATTTATCTCTTTTTCTGCTGATTATAATATCCATTGAAAAATATTTTTCTCGAAACATAATTCATTTATTTAACTTAAATAAGAATATAAAAAAAATTATAAGTACTTTTTTGAGATGATCTGAACCATTCAACCGAAACGAATAAATGTTTTTCGGATAAATTATTAAATAACCCAAAATTGAAATTATTTCAAATGTTTTACTCAAATATAGATTTGATTTTGAATACGAGGAAAAAGAAGTAAAGTTTTACATTCAATACAACAAAAGTAAGAAAGAACTGGAGATTAAAAAGTTTGCATTCGTCTCACAAAACAATAATTGATATAATTGTCGGAAAAGTTGAAGAAAAGTAAAGACATTTTTCTATTAACTTTCCATTAAAATACATACCGATAGCTATTGATGTTTGAGTTGTGGGAATCCATTCACTACTATATTCGCCGCTTAAAAATCAGAAAATATTTAAATCTCTTTATTATATTTGAATCGTTTTGTATTTTTCTGATTTGTTTAGCAGTAGTTTTACTTTTATTACTTATTTCTAAACTTTTCCTCTCTTTTCGCATAAAATTTGTTGTTTTTATTCTAACGAACATTAAGTGAAAGTTTAATTAATTTTCAGTGTTTCACATAATTAACTTTAAGTAATTTGCGTCAAATCCAAAGTAAGAAATGCCTAAAAACTTGTCTAAAAAACTTTATTAATAATTTTGGACTCTTCTCAATAGTCTTCTCAATAGTCGTGTTTTGAAATATTTTTTCCCAAAAAACGGAAATTTATAATTAAAAAAAACTTATAATTATTGTGACTTTAATTAACTGCATGTGAAATATGATAATATTCACTGAAAGAACTGAACCTGATATCTAAAACTTGTTCTAATTAATTGAGATGAACTGGAAAGCTGTATGAGGGCTAAACTGATTGTGCAAAAACAGGTCTAAACTACGTTAAAATGAGTTAAGAGTTAAGTCCTGAGCCCTGAGATGTGATTCTATTTTGAATTCTAATAGAAAAGGCAAATAAAAGTGTGATCCGGACTAAGAGCTAATCCCATTTAGTGCAGATCTGATCCTATTTATGATTGATGTCGAGACGCAATCCTCTGAATGCCATTTGAAAGAATCGGATCTACTCTACGGTAGTCTAAATGCTGGCAACTCTACTGCTAATTGTATTATTAAAGAGACTTATTTTTGTCTGGACTCACATAAATGGCTGCTCCTGAGCAGCTCCCGGTGCGTAATAATTAGAACGATATGGTTCGTATTGATAATGAAACAACTGCTGTCCCCTTTGCGTGCGTTTGTCCCTCACAACCACTGCTGACTCTTTGATGCCATCAAATGAATTAAATTGTTTGTGAGGTTCACTCATCTGAAGTTTGTCTCTGAGTTCAGTACCATTAGCCGTACCCGCACTGGCCCTCATCTCTTTTTCTGCAACGGGACAACAAGAGAGGATTGCGTCTCAAATCAGTCAATGTTTTGGTTATGGTTTCAATGCTTTGCTCAGAAAACTATTGATTTCTACTTTAAACTACTCTAAAGAGCAATCACTACAACACCTATACTATACTCCTATAGACTAAATGTATGTACAAATCAATAAATACTACAATCAATACTACAAAGCAGTCTATTTTTAAAATAAAATATCAATTTTATCACACAATAAATGCGTCACTATTTGAAGCCAATTGTTTTCATCTATTATTTTAAAGCATTTGTGAGTACTTAAGCTTTAATCCAATTGACTATTGACTTAAGTAAAGTCGATTTTTTGCATTACATCACTTGAATGGCAAAAAGCAAAACCACAACAGTATAAAAGAATTAAGTGTTTCCACAACTCAAACATTGATCTATTTTATAGATTTTATGGAATTCCTGCAAAAATTGATCCCAAATTACGTATATATGGATGCGTTTGGCGCTAGTATTGGATCCAGTATTGGCTCAGCTCTGTCAGCATTTGCCCTATTCTTGTCTCTCATTATGTTTGAGAACTTTATTTAGTATTTAATTAGTTTTCCATTTAAAACATCGATAAAAATGTTTTTCGATGCAAATTGTATTTAACACAAAAGTCAAAACAGAAATCACTAATAGAGACAAAAGTTGACAATAATTGAAGTCAATTATCAATAAACAATCAGAGCTGTGATGATAAACACAATGGTCACACCGGGTGACAGCTGGCACTGCATTGGCATAGCATTCGACTTAGTATCGAACAAAGTTTGTAAGTGACCTGTGCTCAGCACTCACTGCAATGTTGGGCGACATTAGTTCGATCATCAACTTAGAGCGCAGACTATTCTGTTGTCACTTAAACTTCAGTACTTCAGTGATGGCAACAAAACTTAGTCATATCTCAGACAAATTCTGTGCATAACTACACTCCTGTGAATACCGGCGCTAATGCCTAATGCCGTTACACTTTGGCAAAGATTATGCCAAACAATATGAGTCGGGTTTGTGTTTGACTGTTAGCCCCTTCTAATACTGTTTGCATGCCTTATATGCCTGATTCTGATCGACATTTGATTGGCTTTATGGCAACATCTGTGTACTGCTCTGGCACTGGGCTATAGCTTTACCCAACTCTCCGAGACTTTTGGCTCAACTTTCGATGCTTTATATCTCAACCATTAGTCGAAGAAGAGTTTGATCTCAAAATCTGTTGAAAATATTTCTATGTGTTCTACAATTTGGACAAAAAATACATATTTTTGCATATCTCTCGATCTCTCGATCACTAATAACTCATTCTATTCACTCACTCCAGTAAAGGACAGTAAAAATTCTAAGAAAACTTGGATAAACAAAATTAAGTTATTTGATCTTGTTTCTTTCTCTTAAGTGAGACAAAGACTAACTATTCTTTGATAATGAGAGGAATTTTCTTTTTTGCCAAAAGATGATTCAAATGATTGATCGCTTGAGGAATAGTTCTTTAGAAAAACGAAAAGCAATTAATGCTTTAATAAAAGTTATTTAGATTTTGAATAATTTTTTAGTCGACTTTTTCCTTCAACTCTGAAAACTAATGAAGAAGTTTTGCGCAAAAAGTTTTCTCATATAATAGTATTTGAGCTCAAAGTTAAATGGACTGAAAAATATGTTTTATGTGAGGTTTTGTGCAACTCTTCTGTTATTCGATTGCGTATAGCATTGGGTCTAATATAATGTATACGTAAACTGAAACCAAAAATTATATGACGACCAGCGTTGACGGCATAATAAGCGGATATTGTTTTACGAATGCATAAGTAAAACATCTAATTTGGTTTTGTATTTTCAATTGGAATAACTTATATATTTGCTAGTTTATATATAATTTATGTATAAATAAGTCTAATGTGGGAACGAAAGCATATCGACATCAGTTCTCTCTTACGAAAAAATTTGTCAGACTTTGTATGTGTTCGAAAAGAATGTGTGGTTCGAGTCGTTATAAATAGTATTTCTTTGAATGTGGCATTCCTTGTTTTGGTATTCATACGAAAATTGTATACTTCATATCAGGTTATTCTATAAACTTATTATTTGATATGAAATTTATGCTGTTTTAATACACACTTCTCTTTCAATAATTGCTAGTTTGAGGCATTGGCTAAATGTCAGATCCAGTCCTATAGCGTTAGTTCTTTGTATTGAATGCAATAACATTTTTACACTTATTTTATCAAAGGCTGAATGAAAAGAGTATTTGTATTTAGAGTATAACAGCAATCAAATAATGCAAAAAAATATTTTGCACGAAATCTTTTCTCTCTGACTGAGAAAATTCATTTCAGAAATTATGCGCTGATTATCAAAACAGTATCGACTCATAACAAACTGGATAAATCCAAATGAGATTTGACTGAATAAGTGCTGATCTAAACGAAAGCAATTCAATTGAGTATTAAGTTATTCAACAAAATTCTGTAAAAAGTTATAGACTGTTATAGCCATATATTAGAATCAAAATATGTATATTTCTATATCTGTATATCTCTATGGAAACTTCATATACATCGCCACTAATTACAGTCCTTTTTTTGCCTGACTTTACGAACGGAATGACATCATTATTGAAAAGCCATTTGAATTAACGCAAATTATCAGTTCTATAGTTATGGCAAATTAAATCCAATAAATTAGAGATTCCTTCGGCAGACTATTAAAGAAAAGCAAGCAAATTTTAATTCAATTTCTTTTCTATTATTTACATCAATATTAAATGATTTGATGTTTTTCTAATGGTTCAATCAGAAATTATATTCACAAATATCTAATTATTTAATGCAACTCCACTATTATCTTATTTATTATTTAGATGTTATCGAATAAAAGCATTTCATCGAAATAAACTGAATATTTTATCAAGTTTAGATGTTAACAGATTAAAAAAAATCTTATTAAATATGGTTTTTAATAGAGAATTTGAGAATGCTACTCTTCAAATAAGATGTCAATGAAAGTAAAATTGATTGATTGAAACAATGACTATATCTGTTATTTAATAATAAAGCTGAGAGTCTTTTGATGCTCTCTATCCCTGAAAAGAGTAAAAGTTTTTCTTAAAACACATATTTTTATAGTTCAAAGGACTGTTATTCAGACAAACATTAAAAACTTGAAAAGTTTTCTAAAAAATATGAACTTTGAAACAAAATATCTTTTGTTCTCTGATTGTAGTTTTTAAGCATTAACTCAAAGTATCAGTGCTTTTGGTTAAGTCGAGTGAAAGGCAATGAGAGAATCGCTGATAGTTATAGACTTATTTCTAATTGATTTTTGTCAAATGATTGAGTGCGCCATACATTTAATACTCTTAGCAAAACTGGTGAACAACAGTGACAAGAGTTTGGGCCCAATTCTACTCTTCCCCTACTCTTCATTTCTAAGCATTCGTAAGTTTTCATTGAAGAAATCAAATCAATGTTTTTCATTCCTTTGATTATCACCCATTAAATCCATTTACTGACAAATTTGCTTGTTCTGACATCTCAACGAAGATAGGGTCCGGTGGGAGGGAGAGGAGAGGAGAGGAGAGGAGAGGGGAGAGAGAGAGAGAGAGAGAGAGAGAGAGAGAGAGGACTGGTATAACAACAGTTTCCAAATGACTGGCCTTAGCCTCCAGTAACACCCCTTTAAACAGAGGCTTCACGTTTACAGACAGCACAGAATACTTTTTTTTGCTTCTAAATCTAAACCTACTTATGTTTTCCTCTATTTATCGCACAATTTGAAACTTCACAGTATTTTCTTTCGCTCAAAAAATATCATATCTTTAGTTCTCATAAAATAGTATTTTTTAGCCAAACAGAGGCATAGTTTAAAAGAGCAGACGAACAAAAAAAAATGAAGAAGAAAGCAAAAATTCTTTTATCGAAACATAAAATAACGTAATATTATTGATATTATTGTTATTATATAAGTCTCTCCAGATTTAGGTCCACAATAAGCGTATATATAATAATAAATATAAGTCTTTGGTTAGGCTTCAACTGGTATTTAGAGATCCAGTGCTGAAGTGGTACTAATTATCAACATTTTCTTGTCAAAAGTCAGTGATTGTGTAAAGAGCCAGAGCTGACAGAGAGCCAGAAGAGGTCCAAATAGGGGTTGCGTTTGACATATCCTCCACCCTCTCGTCTACACATTTAAGTCATACTTGCATTGGATTGCAGTCAGTTTTATAAAAGCTTTTGATATAATGCCCGAACAGTAGTGCACTTATGTTGTGCTCTTCAATTGATGGAACGATTGAATGATACGTGTGTTCAAAGCACTGTTCAATAGGTCCTGTGCTGTTCACAGTTTCTCGAGTGCTGTTCACTTTAAGGCACAAAACCTCCTTTTCCAGTAATTATTATATGGCGGATCAGTTTGGCGCTCAGTATTACCTTTAATTAAACACTAAATCACTAAATATTAATAAACTTTTTTGATAACATATTTTCAAAAACATTTCAGACATTAGACTAATATTTTGTATTTTAATTATAAGTTACAAAATATGACATAAAGTGAGAAAAGGAACTAATCATTGAAGCGATAGTTTGGATCATTTATTTTAATGCTCACAAAAATTAATTAATTTCGCGTATATTTGTTGTGTTAATTACATATTGGCTATGGTTTAGGTGCACGAGTTGTGCGACAATTTCTGTCAGCGTTACATAAGTTGTCTGAAGGGAAAAATGCCCATCGATTTGGTCATCGATGAAAGGGATACCAAACCTGGTGATTTGGGAGATAATAATAACAGCTCTTCCAACGGAAGTGGAGGCCCAGGTCCAGGAATGGGCGGTGCAAGCAATGGTGGGCGTGGTGGTAGTGCTGATCCCGGTCATCATTCAGATAGTGCATCGACACCCGACCATCAGGTGAGCAATCAATTAGTCTTTTTCTCGCAGAATATTTGAGATCAAAAGCGAAATTGAGTTATGGTTTTAAGACAATAGTTGGCACAAATAAATAAATTAAAATTAATATTTATATAACAGTTGACTGCAAAGCACCTGAACTTGTTATGAATTTCTCTCCCAACCAACCATTTATTGATTTAGTTGTGGAACTTTACAACGATTGCCATTATTTGTTATTATTTTTATTTTAGTAACTTTTTTTCATTGATTCGTTTGCTATTACTCTATGTTTGCATTCAGTGATAAAATATTTGAATTGTTTTGCAAATTGTAAACTTTGTCTGCAATCTAAGGATTCAATTGACTGACTCTTTAACCGTATTTTTATTGTTTGTCTATTTGTGACCAAAATAGATATGTATTCTCTGGAATAGTATATCGATGTTTACCTCCAAAATATATTGTAAACCTGTGAACACATTAGGAATAGTGGAGGAGATGTTAAAAGTAGATGAGATGTGGTTTTGTTAATTCGAGTGTTTGTTACTTTACCTGTAGGTCTGTTTGGAAACACTCGAAACAATCATTTTTCTCATTCTTTCTCTATTCGCGAGAATCTCTTATCATACGAGTTCACAGAGAAATCAAATAAGTAGTAAAGACTGTTAAGTCTGAACAAACATTTCTATTCGATATTATTTATGATATGAGCCATATATCAAACAGTATTGTACAAGTTTATGAGTGTCTGTCTCATTCATTCGCGTAATTCGGACTAAAAATTTATTAAGATTTAGATTAGATTATTATTATTAATATTAAATTCAATTGTGTTTTATTGCATTCTCTTTAATCTGAGGCCAAGAGTTTTGTGTTGTATTGTGTGGACAAAGGTCCTTTTTTGTATATTTAGATCAAACGCTTTTCGTATTTCTTTTGCGAAAAATTCTTTTCTTAGGAGACGGAGAAGAAGACCAAAACATAAATGCGAAACATTTTCTCTGCTATTTTTTAATCATTTCTAAACTGTGTTGAGGACAGCAAACAGCATAACTCGAGCCAATTGTGAGTTGAGCCCCTACTACCCCCTACTACCAAATACTACCCAAACTCTACCCTACTCTGGTAGGGTCTGCTCTGCTTCTTTGCTGGCTTTGTATCATGAGAAAGAGTCTCAATAGACCAGTTCCTATGAAAAGTATTCCCTCCGACACCCCGCCGTGTCGATGGAGGCCTCAAACATCGCTCACTAATAGTTGTGCCCAAAACACAGCCAAACAGTCATTGAAAATATGTGTGACTTTTGGAGGAAATTAACTTTTTCTGAATCTATAAATATATGTCGTATTTGACATCAAATATAATTTTAATTTAGTGTCGAAACCATTGCTTTTAGAGTAAAAGATATGATAGACTCAAATATATGGCAATCATTTAGTGAATAAGAGATAACATTCCTATCGATATTTGTGACACTTTTCACACAAATCCAAAGAAAAGCCCTTTTATTCGTTTGACTTTAGGCACAGGATATTATCACTTTATGAATATTGTTACTGTTTATCAGTTGGATCAGCTGTGAGCCGGTAGTGACGACCCAAACCTGCCATATAAGCACAATATCCTGCTTTTAAATAGTCTCAGAATTAATGGTCATTTCAATGAAGTTCTCATTCATTGAGAAATTCATTTGAATCGAAAGAAAAAGTGTTTGAACTGAAGTAGACTTTAATGAGATCTGCCTTTTATTAACTAACTGTGAGAGGTCTCGAAGATGTTTGTTCTGATCATTGGTCTGTATATCAGAGTAATGTCAAAGTGTTTTACGCTTCGAACTGCACTTATTTTTGCCCTACTCCTAACTCTAGTCATTTATAAGGCATTTTATCTCTGAGTTGGAGCGACAAAAAAGTCTCATTGAGTGTATTGAGTCTTGGCATTTGTATTAGTGGACCCAAAATGCGATAACGACTTTTGTTTCTAAATAAAAGAGAAACATTAGTCTGACGGCTCCATTGGCTCTTAGCGGGTGTGCAAAACAGAGAACAGCATAAACTCGATTTATACTCATATGAAACTCAATGAGTTTGTGATGGTAGTGATGGCTCAGGCATTACAGCCTAATGCCTACCAAATGTTCACCAACTCTGATCTAAAGAGATGGTACTATTGCTTGAGCGCGATGTCTGAGCCGAGTCATGTTATGAACGATACTGTGGATGATAACGCAATCTTATGTTTCTTTCAGTACATTATATTAACTCAATAGAAGAGATCATACAAACAGACCAATTATCACAAGACTATACCATTGCGTATAAATATCTTGTTTTCACATACTATCGACTAATACTTAACGACTAAATACTATATATTATTGCTTTTACACCGAATGATAAAATTCATGAGAAGTTAATGTAGTTTTTGTTTTATTCAAAGATATTTAACTTTTTTATCGACTAATTGTGTAAATATTTTAATCGATTTGTCGTTGAATTACTGGTCTTACATATAAATAGTTATCTTCTTTTTAACCATTAGTCTAACCATCGATTATTTTAATGGCTGTCAAACTCTAACTAAAAATCTAATAGAACAATTTTGACAAAAATTATCGCTAAACTTATATAATGTAATGAAATGTAATGTCGGGAATCTCTAAATATTGTCCACTAATTTAAAAAAATAACGCAATTTTCAGAATTCATATCCCAACTAATGGTCGCAAAGTTCTTCCAGAGAAGACCAGGCATTGGGGCTATTCCTCAGTTTTATTTTAAACTTTTTGTGAGCAAAAAAATTTCTAAATTTGTTTTGAAAGAACATATTTTGAGTACGAATTTATAATAAGTTGTGAGTGTAGTGATGATGATTTCCTTCTGCCCCCAAAGAATGTTAGACTTGTTGGCAAACCTTCAAAGTCTTTGCGTTTGATTTCGGAATTTGGAGTCTCTCTGCTCTGCAACTGAAAGGGAAATAACTTATAGTAAATGCAATTGACTTTCAGTTCAAGACTTGAACTGTATTTCATTTGCGGATATGAGAGCACACCATTGCATACATGACAGATATAACTAATATATTGATGCCTTGTATACATTGGGAGTCAAACTCTGAACACCCATTCGTTGGTTATATTTTGAGAGTTAGAAAAAGTGGTTTAATATCATCGAATATTAAACAAAATGTATGTTCGAGAAATCGATACTCAATTCAAACACTTTTTGATTCGTTGCGAAGAAATATATATTCACAGAAAATAGAGACTCAATCGGAATACCTTTCCTGCAAAAGTCTTGAAATTGGCGAAGGACTGTACCATTGTAATTTACATGTTAAACATATTAACCCATCAAAATTTGATAATATCTACTGGAAAAATCGGGTTAGAAATGTGAACACTTTCCTTAGTTTTATTCCGTGTTCGCCAAACATATATTAGACAAATAATGTGTTAGTTTGTCTAATAGTTAGTGCAAATCAATAATTAACAATCAAGCATATATTTTATTATGGTGGTGCACTTGTCAGCCATTTTTAAAACTTTCGTTAAAAAGGTATTCCGATTGAGTATTGAAAATGTGAGCCAAGCACACATTCCTGAAAATTTCAGTTTCGGTCGAATAGCTCTTGAAATGGGAAACAAAAACTTTTTTGCCATTACTTTGACCTCAACTGAGGACATGATCCCCACTTTCAAAGATAATTCCAAACCAATTCTGTTTGACATTAGACTCGACTGCAAAATAAAAGATATGACCGATGGGTGAGTCGTTTCAAAACAGACATATTCTGTGTGTCCTTTCAAACCATTATTACATTCTTTTATCCAATTATTATATTTATAAACAAAAATATTTTCCAAAACAATCTTCTCTTTCGTATGATATCAAAGTAAAAGATTAATCTTTAAAATGAAAAAATTTTCTGTAAAATAATATACAGAGAAATATAGTAAAACTATTGACTCATGAAGTTATCTGTCATAAAAGATTAAGTCGAGTGACTCACACAACAGATAAAGTGCTCGAAACTGCACAACAGAGAGACTCAAAAATATTAGTGAAATGCGAATTGTGTTTTGCCTTGAATTCGAAATCGAAACGCAATGAATGTATTTAAAAAAGTCAATTCTCATTCATATAATTCGCTACTTTAATGGGCTTTTTCTTCTCAAGGCTCTTATTAAAGACTACATATATTTATAATCAGATGCGCATATTTAAGCCAGGCTGTATATTTGATGAACACAAGTTTTTTGTGTTCAAAATTACAAGAAAGAACTGCATCTAATATATAATGTGTGTGGATGTGAAGCACACGTGAGGTTAGAGTTCATTCCCATGATAGACATGATATACGAATATTATATTATTTGCGCCGGTTTTTACTCGCACTCAACTTTAATGCACACAAAAGCAATAATATACGAGGGCTAATATCAGGCCATAACTGTGTATAACTTGTCTACAAAAACAAGTACAGAATGAGACATGAAATGCATTCCTTTCATCTGTGAATACAATTCAATCGCTAAGTATTTATAATATTTATAAAATTATTTTCTCTTCTGTTCTGATCACTAGTAATATAGGTTCAGAAAATAGTGAAGTCTTTCAAAATTAGATACAAAATTCAAGTCCTGATGAGATTTATCATATCTGATGCACCTTTTTTTACTTGAGCTGAACCTCTCTAACAACTTGAGTGCAAAGTGAATCCAGAATCGGAGAGAGTCTCAGTATTAATAGTGTTATGCAGTCCGGAGCGGGACCTCAAATCTCGATAAATTGGTTGAAATAGTGTTGTGTTGTTCTGTTTAGAAGCAAATGCCTGCAAACTGTTATTACCTGATTTGAGTCACATAAAAGTTAAATGTTATGGCAATCAAAAATATATAGCAATCAAAAGACATCTCTAAAACATCTTATGCACAGTCCAGTGCTGTGTGAGTGCTTTGTAAGGCTAGTTGTTAGGGAGTTTCCTTACCATTGATAGAAATAAGTCATTGCAAGAATCAGGTGACAAATGCTATTGCATTGAAAACTGGAATTCAGTGATGCTATCGATTAAAGCAGACGTCCAAACATTTTATATAAATTTTTTTTCAAAGGTATCATATTTTAAATTAGATGATGTAGTGCTTGCACTGCCCCTACTCTTACTCTTAACTCATAATATTATGCCACTTAACTGCTTTATTATTATCGCACCTCAAAAGACCCAAAGCAAAGGCAGTGATTGTGAGCCTCTTTGAATGCCATTTAATTTGCGTCTTTCAAAGGGCATTATCTGAGACAGTGTTTAACTCCTTTGAACATTTAATTTTTGTTGTTGTGTTCCTCTGACTCTTTCCTCACAATAAAATACATAATAAGAAAATAAATGCAATAAAAGTCTCTGATAATTACCATCACTTCCTCAGAGGTTTTTACGCCCAAAAAATTGATAGTTTGGTAAAAAAGGCTCGAATTTGTTTTGATAGCACTCGAGAAGACCTTTTCTCACATAGTTTACAGACCAGACATTACTATGATTGCAGTCAACGACTCTTAACTAATTTGTAGGCAAACGATTGTGTTTTGTTTTTATTGATTGACTTTTATGTATATCATTGACTCAATTATTTTGTGTCTCAAAAAACAACGATTTTGAGCCACTATTTTATATATTGACTACTACTGGCCTTACCTTAACGATCACCACATTTTAGTGGTGGCAGTAATTTGCGGAAGTGGATGGCGTGCACACACCGAACAACTCATATATGATCATCAACTTAGAGATTAGTTAAGACGCCATTCCTTGAAAAGCATAGAAATTGGACGACCAGAACAAATAATATTATAGAGATTTTTGTGTTATTTTGCTTAACAATGTTTAGCCAAACTATAATTTTGGTTCACTTCGTGGTCTCAAATCATAGTCCCATAAAAGAGGAGAAAAAAGCGCATTATTATTATTTTTGACCAAACTACTATTTGTTTCTCGTCAGACACAATTCATAAATAGCTATTCACAATTATTCATTGAACACTAGAATTGCGTACAGAATATTGAAGTCAATTAGATATCATATTATGGGTGAAATGAAAACTAAAAGTGTTATATTGGAAGAGAACATCACTTAACAAGTCTTATGATTATTAGTTCGGGCATTGATTCGCATATTGTCTACTCTTAATTCAGAGCAAAGCATAGAATAAACGATGGAGTAGTGCCTATGCTATGAGGCATTACCTGTTTAACTATTAAATGTTTATTTGTTATGCTCTTCTCTTTTGTGATTAATTGCGAAAAACTGATTAATTATATGCTTATATGCGACACAATTTTCACTTCACTTTCAAACTTTAATTTTGAAACTTTCAGTGCGAAAGAGGCCGAAGGGAAGGCGTTTTGTTTATTCCTGTCATTCAAATAAGACATCTCTTATATATTTATAATAAATTACAAGAATCTTATTAATTAATTAATTATCAAAAATAATCAATTTTAATGCTTTGTAGTCGTTGTAAAGGCAAACAACTTTTCTTTCATCACATTTTACTTCCCTTTCAATTGTTAATCAATTTTAAACTTTTTACTATTCATTCGAATGTTTGCGGAATATTTGATGGAAGCAATTAAAATATTCAATAATTAGCGAATAAATGTTTTAAAGTCTGATCTCAAATGTTATTAAAGAAATGAAATAATAAATTGATTGCCTCACTGTTCAGATATTCATGTCTTGTTTTTGTCATTTGATTGATAGCGCCCACCCTCTCAGTCACTCAACTCATATGGAGGCCACGGTGTTCACGACGACGTTAGATCACCAGCCGGTTCGACTGGAACTCCGGGACCACTATCTCAACAACCCAGTTCACAACAGAGCACTGACAATAACAGCGAAGCCGGTAAGCCTTCAAATGCCTTTCCACAAAATTAGCGATAATTAATTTTGCTTTGCATAACATATCAAACCAAAAACAAAATGAGTCGGGTACAAAATTCATTCCTATTAGCAGTTTAGGCTGTTAATAAAATAAGCCAGTTACATTTAAAACTATTAAAAGGCTGATTTTTATTGATTCGTTCTCAAAATTTTTTTTCAATTAAACACAATTTTAAAAATATTCTTGCCAGTATAATTCCTAAATCAAGTGATAGGACACTCACACGAGTAATGGATTACGTGACATATCTATAGTCATAATAATATTGTTTGAATATAATTATAAAGTCATTAATTTCGTGAAATTCGTCCGAATGTCACAAATGGACAAAAAATTATGAGGACTACATGTTATTGAAATTGTGTAGAATCTGATATAAGCCACCCATTCCTGAGAGGTCCTAATTATTAGCCATGAAATTATTCAAATATTTGATGTTTCATGCTGAAATTCAATGTGAATGTTCTGTAAGTGTGATCACTGGGCTGTCATCTCAAGTGTATAAGACATTAGTTCACAAATATGTTTATCTGTTTTGGTCGCACAAAATCAGTGATCATATAATCTAAATGAGTCTAAATTATTATGACTGCTATTAAGCGAATGTCACTTTCAAATGCAATTAAGTCTTAAACGCTAATGAGCTAAACGATCGACTAAATGAATGCCACACAAAAACCACTTCGTCCAGGAATTCATCATATTTTGCTAACAATTAAATGTGAATTTGCAAATATTTTATTAAAGTATTAATTTTGGTGATGGTATGTCCTCTAATAGAGTGGTGTAATTGAAGAGAACAAACATTCGCATTATTGCTATTATTATATACATTTGGCATCTCTTCGATCACATCTTTGCATATAATCTTAAGTAATGCAAAATGTATTAACCGATGATTTGTTAGTGTCATTAGATATGTTGTGGATGGCTCGAGCACAGCCTCACTGACGAGTACTCTAAAGTGAAAATAAATTGCTGTAATAGTGTATAATAGTGTAGAAATACTATACATATAATACTAGACTTCACAACGTTTTTCACTGTTTTTTTCTTTTGCTCTAATAATTAGTAGTGTTTTCCCCAACAGTTTAAAAAATAATAATCTCTTATTCAGTGATAAGAATGCAATTTGTCTTTTGTTCATTAAAATGCATTCACTTCTGCGAAGAATGGCTCAAAAGAAAAATTCTCAAAGAAATAAATATAATATAACTGAAAGAAAGAGTGTTTTCACATTTTTTTCTCTCAAACTCTGAGAAAAGTTTTTTTTTGTTCTTCAAATGCTTTTAATTTTTGAATCGCTTTTGACTTCGACTTTATTTTATTTTAAAGAAAAAGTTGCTCAGCGAGAGGCCAGTTGTGAGTACAAGCCCTGTGTATGTGTGCAAAACTGGCTTCACGTTTAGTTAGGTTCAGTTGATTGTGCTGTTGGTTTGGTTTATGCATTGGTAGAGGAGGTTTTCACTCCATACGATCCATGCAAGCGTGCAATTCATGTCTGACAGCAGTCTTTTTATGTGCAAATGAGAGTCTAAAGCAAAATATGTTACACTATATATAAAACTTTTTTTTTGAGGTGAATCTTATACATAAGTAGTCAACTAAAAGCCTATAGGATAGGGATGGGAAAGAGATGCACAGCATGTATCGCTTGTCTGTTTTTGGTTTGCCAAAGATGCAGGTGAAGCGCCCTAAGGCTTATACAAGAATATTGGCTTTGGCTCGTCTTGGCCTCAATATTACACTCAATCGCATGGACTGGTATTTTCGATGTGACTCTCGTTTAACTACATTTTCGCATTCGGCGAAAGTATTTATGAAATACACTGTTTGGGAACAGTTCATAGTGTAGTATAATTTAAGGAACCACACGATTATTAGATACTAATAGCAATATATTCAGCCCTCTCACAACTTTCCCTCATTTGCATATCTTAACAAATCTTTTGATCAAACAGAACAGCAATTCCCCAAACAAATCCAGAGTAAAAATTTCACTAGAATCCTGCAAATAGTTCGGTAATGACCTTTACCTGCAATTTTGAGTATGGCTTTAACCAATTAAAAAACTAAACTCATATTAATTTAGCAATTTTTCAACTATTTATTCCTGTTTTCAATTGATATGAAAATTATCAAAATATGCAGAATATTATCGTTATTGCTGTCATTCTTACCCATTATTTGAATGCTTGAGTCGTTCCTTATATCCTTTACTTTACACCTAAGCCTTTCATAAATTACAGATTTGAACAATTGAAATATGAATGTTTGTACTTGAAAACTAGATTCAATTTTATATTATTTTAATCTTTAACTATTAAATAAGATAATTATATAGTGTTCATCTCTTTAGATTCACAAGTTTTGCATGAAGCAAACATCACCACAAAGTTTTGCCTAAAGTTTAATTTAAAAGAATAAAAATTATGTTGGAGAAAATACTTTCATTAATGAATACAATTTTATAGTTTAGTTCTTAGAAATAAAGTCATATCAGACTTATGTAAAATTCAAAAACAACCGATTTTTGATACAACATCTGTTATAATACATTTGGGTGTTGGGGAGGACTCACATACTCTCAACTAAATATAATGGATAATCAAAGTCAGATTGAAATGGTTTTGATTGACTCAAATTCACTGGTATTGTTTGGCACTATTCAAAACTATTTCACTCTTTTGTCGTTTAATTTTTTGATATCTCATCGGTTATCTGAGCCAGCAATCTGTGAACGGCTTTAATGATCATCCCTTTACTGGCTCTTCTTAGATAAGAGCGTTATGCCTGACTTGAATACCAATTAGCACTAGTTATATCACTCCGGGCTCAACATTCACTTTTAAAATGTAGTCATCCCTGGTTATTATGTGAATGCCTACAATCTATTGCCAAATGGATCTCTTGTTTTCTGGTCGTGTTTTCTCTTCTTTTTCTCTTTAAATCACACATATATTAAGAGTCAATTCTGAGCTCTGAATCTCATTTGGGAAGTAATGGTCACCCATTTAAAAGTGCTCATCATAGCAAATATAACTTGAAATGCATCATCATTTTAATGAAATTATTTTCAATATTAAATAAGAAAATATATCTTCTATTTAATTTACGATCAATTTATGAGTCAAATTCAAATTACATTTCATTTAATATTCAAATATCAAACATTTCTTTCCCACGATTTTTAAAATATTAATTTATATTTCACTTCAAATCGGATTCTGTTTTGAACCCAATTTTCTTCTTTGAGTCTCCCATTGAGTTGGGATTTGTTTTGTCGGTTATCCACTGGGATGTGCTTTTATGTCTTCCAATTTTTAGCAAAATTTCAAAATTATTTTCATCAATATTTGTTACATTTAGAATTAAATGTTAGTATTAAGTATAAAATTACCAAGTTAGAATGATTACAACAATGAGAGAGAGAGAGAGAGAGAGAGAGAGAGAGAGAGAGAGAGAGATCCCTATCTTGGTTAAAAAATTGCTTCAACCGTTGAAAGACTAGTTTGCCTTGATTAGCGGCCATTACCAAATTCATATGAAAAATGGAACCAATGTTTTGACAAACAGCACAGTATTGTCAAAACGTAGTTAATATGTAATAAAAGCATCATTTATTCAAGGTAACATTCCAATTATCATAAATACCCCCAATTAACTAAAATTTAAAGCAGGAGTTAACAAAATAGATTTATAATTGAGAGAAAACATAGTTTTTATTCAGTTTTAAAAAATAAAAGTGATTAAAGTGTCGCTGAAAATACATATTTTGCTAGAATTTGTTTCAACGCCTCATTAATAATACTTAAAATTTTTAGTTTTTAGTACTTAAAAGTTTTCAGAATTGAGATTAAAATGTTATCTACAAACGTCTCATTACATGAGTATATTTGTCCAAAATTCCCGATTTATTTGAAATAAAACAGACATTAGTTTCAATTTTCGGGTGACTTCAGTGTCGCCACAAATTATCGGACAAAAGACTTCAATGAAGTGATCCAAACAAATATACTTTTGATTGTCTGCCAAATATTTCAAATGCAAGACTAAAAACGAAAGCGTGTCTCCATTTGTGACATTAAGATCTTTAATCAATGGTTTGATCATTGATTGCAACTCTTCGTCAGTTTTCTTCTCTACCAAAATAATCAAAAGAATTTAAGAAATGAGTTTCCTCTGAAAGCCGAAGCCTTACTCATATTGAATGAGAATTGTTTCCAAATCTCTCTTCCAATCAACGACTCATTAAAATCGGACAAAAATTTTTTGATTACTCCACAAATGATATTAACATTAAATTCCTTGAGTAAATGGAAGCAATTTTTGGCCTTGAGAAGAGTAGTGCATAGATCTTTGACTTGCTTCAAATTCTCTGAGTTCATAACATAGATGCTGTTAGGAGTGGTTTCATGACATCTCTCTTCGATCTCTCGAATGCAATGAACCAGAAGCGCCGGAATCGATGGTCTGAACGCGGGATAGACATAATTTGATAACTGTTTAGTTGGTCTTAGGTTTGGATTTGTGTATTTGATACAGGGAGCCGGCAGTTTTGAAGCGCACACCATATGACTGATTGCTATGCAATCGATACATTGCACGTATTTTTCGGAGAATTTTATGGGTTGACCACAAATACCACAGATTTCTTTGGAGACAATTGTTTTCGTAACGAAACTATGTTTTCGCCTTTTTATCAAATATTCTAAAACCGGGTTTATTTTAATGGGAATCAACTCTTTGATGGGTTGGCATTGTATCACTTCCGGCTCTTTGCTATCACATGAATGGCAGTCCTTTTGTTTATTCTGTTCCTTATCTCTGATGATCTGATTATTCTTAAGTGGACTCACATTTTGACTCTTTTTTACTTCAAATGAATCCAAGAATTAGTCGAAGAATTCTGTTTTTAATCAAAGGCTGAGAACAACTAATGACTACTAAACACACTATTCTTCAAAATGCAATTTAAGTTCAATGCACTGATATTTTCTTAAGAATTTTCACAGCAATTGGTCACAGCTCTAAGCAATACAATTATCAAGTGACAAGATAAAATTATCCATTATAATTAATAAGAGCACTAATTAGTGACATATTTTTCAATAAAAGGTCAGTCAATTGCTTGATTAGAAAACAGGTCTGAACTCAGACACAAACTAATTAATGTGAGACTATTGGGGCAAACAATTAATTATCAAATAATTCATTCAAACATTAATTTAAATTTAAATTAAAGAAAAACCAATAAATTGTAAGACAAGGATTGCAAACCTAAGACACCATCATTTGTCTGATTGAGATATGGATAACATTCTTCTCGAACAAGACGAGAGCAAAAAGTTTGCACATCACACTTGCCATTAACATCCGGATAGTTTTTCTTTTGATTACCGAGAAGTTGATCGTTGAAAATAATTGTCTCATCAAATCTATTACTCTGATTATCTCTAAACTCATTTAAATTAATAGTTTGACATAAATTCTGTTCAATTATTTCATTGTATTGATTAACTAATTGCGGAACTATTCCTCTGCTGTGGTTCAACATTTCCAGAGACTAATAGAGACGAAACTTTTGTTTCATTGAGTTTTACATCAAATTCTTTAGTTATTTGTTATATTCCTCTTTATATCTAAATTTGTCTCAACTCTTATTTTTCATTCAAATCCCGTTTCAATGCATGTGTTCATCAATTCATCGTAAAGTCAGTGCTATTTAAATATAGATTTAGTAAATTGAGTCTTCAATTATGTTCTTTTAAAACTTATTTGCTTTTAATGTTATTTAAGTCGAGTTTTAAGAACAGGGTATTAATGTTATCAACGGATAAAACAAACGTTGTTTTCGTAAGTCATTGAAAATATGTTGATTTCATTGAATGACTTGCAATGAAAACCCCACCAAAACTCCACTCAATTCTCTTTATCAAAACAAACACAACATTTAATTAATTTAAAGAGTATTACTGACAATACATTTACTAAACTAATAAAATATTTGTCAATTCATATTTGAAATGAAAATATGTTGTCTATGACTTGTGTTTTACTAATTAAAATATGAAAGCAAAAAGTTTTTACTGTAGTTATCGTCAAGAATGCAGTGAAGTGTTGTCTGACATCACAATCACGTGTCTTATGAGAAGAAATAATTGCAGTGTTTTTAAAGACACTTAATGTTAACATCAATTATATAAACAAAAAGCTAAGCATTGCTTAAGACTAACCAGTGATCAAAACAAAGACATTGACATCAATTGAAAAGTTGTCTGTTTTTTACATTAATTTTGTCCCAAATTTTGCTGACATTTCTCTCAGTCGTTTCATAAATCAAACGAAAAATCAAATGAATTCCTAATATTTGTAAACAAATAGGTTTTAGGCAACAATTTTAGTGCATTTTGTTTATAATATTTTTTTGCAAATCATTTGCATTTGAATTGCATTTCGTTTTTAACTCATTAACCCATTGAGTGATTTGTTCGCAATCAACAAATGGCTGCAATCTTAAGAACTTTTGGGATTAAGAAACCCAAACATAAAAGTAAGTCAATTGTCTGCTCTTTAATTGCATTTACTCTTTAATGACGTCTCAAACCATTTTGTTTTTTAAATGCATTGCTATTATCTGCAGAACTACCCGAAGACTGGACTGACTGTAAGGCACCCGTCATCGAAGGCATCACTTTTTATTGCAAATATTTGGGAAGTACTGTAATCGAAGAGCCGTCCAGTGATGTCCTCACAGCCGATGCCATTAAACGCATTATTCAAATGGTTTGCAATTTATTTCCCAAAAACTTGACTCTTTTAAAACTCGAAATTGATTTCAGGCCAAAGCCTCGGGAAAAAAGTTAAAACACGTGTCCATTACTGTGAAACCCGTCGGTATCAGCGCTAACGACAGCAATACTGGCGAAGAACTCTTTAATCTTTCCATTTATCGGTAATTCTCTTATTGGGACATAATTTCAATGAAAAGATAAGTATTTTCAAAATTTATTTATAGAATCTCTTATTGTTCGGCGGACGCGACCTTCGATCGGGTCGTGGCCTTCATCGCGACCAACGCTAATGAGACTCACGAATGCCACGCATTCCTAACCTCCAAAAGAAAGATAGCGGAGGCGACGGCTCTCACCATTTCGCAGGCGTTCAGTATTGCATTCGACAAATGGAAACAAATTGCCAACAATTCAAATGAATCTCAACAAACAAATGCAGTGCAAAACAAACCGTCCACTACTGAGCAGAACAGCGTTGTTGTCGCTCAGGAATCATTCACCGAAACGCCACTCATTGATCTCAGCGCTGATGAAAACGTGAGGCCCGCCATCAACACTGCCAACTATGGCTTTGATGACAACTTCTTCAGGTTATTCGTCAGAAGTTAACCTCAAGTTTAGGCATTCATTTGACAATTTGTTTCAATTACAGAATGAATGACAATAAGAGTGGACAACAATTGAGGGATAATTCAAATTTTGAAAACTTTCAGAAATTGCATCAATTGGTTGAAAAAGAGGTCATCGAAAGCAAAAAAAGCGACAAATTCTTTGCAGACGACGACCTCTTCTCTCTTTGAGTTTTTTTAAACACATTTTCACAAATCAATTGATTAGTCGCTAAAATTCAGACACAATTTGTTTTAATACTTATTAACACTTTTTTAGACTATTTTTATTATTTGACACTTTTTTCTATTATTATTATTTTGTTATACATTTTATTTTTCAGTTAATTTTGTGCTGATTTGAGAGCAAAACATATTAAGTGCCGAAAAAAACATTTATTTGATTTGATTTTATATTCAGATTAAAAACTTTTATATTAATCGGAATCTCAACCAACGAATCGATTTTTGATGAAAGAATTGAATGCATGTTAACTAACGCTTTGGTAGTGTTAGGGATAACCCTTTTGAACATTTTTATGCATTAAGTTTTCACTAAATTTTTAATATAATTATTAAATACTTTGTAATAATTGTTTTGTAATCAATGTCTTTTGGAAACTGTCGCGCATTAAAGTGTATGCAATCATTAAATCATAATTAAGATTTTACTTACAATTATTCCTCAGATTCTCATTTAAATGGCTTTTCTTCAAAAAATAGAAAAAATTGTCCAATTATTTCGAGTCTTGGTTCTCTTGGCCGCCAACTATGAAAGGATTAGTTGATAGTTTCACTAATAACACTTAAATCAGTCAAAATATAGCCCCAAATAGTTAATCGGTTGAATCGTAACTAAATTTAGTTTAAATCAAATTAATTGAAACTTCAAAAACAATTTAATAGTTTTGTGTGATTTGCAAATGAAAGCGTATGGACGACACATTTGGAAGCATGGTCAATCAGTGCAAAATCACAATTAAGACTGTGTGTGTGTCGGGAATGACTGGTGACAACTCATTTGAGTTCATCATTCCAGTAAAGTTTGTCTTGCATTCAAATTGAGTTGTGCTCTATTGAGGTATGAGCTGAAGGCCATCCAAGCAATCTTTTCAATCAAATAAAATATATAATTTCGAATGTAAATCACCATGCTTCTTTCTGTTATTAATTGTCTAATAAATAGTACAATGAAAATATTATAATGAGATTTCCAAAAATAGTTGTGATATGTGCCAAATGAAATCATATCTAGAATATAATTCATATAATTCCCGAGTATGAATTGCAAGTATATAATTAAGAGAAATACTCTGTGAATTTCAATTATGATAACTTTTTTATTTCTTCTAATGTCTAAATTAGATAGCTCATATCTAAGATGTGAGTTACTTATCTAATAGTTAGAGTGGTTTTATAAAATAGCCTTATTCTAAGATCTGAATCCCAGAGGGCTCAGGGAAAACATGATAAAATTCACGATAAATGAACAGAATGAATTCTACATTTTACATTCAATACAAATACATGTAATTTGAAACAACTTCCTACATGCCAATTTTCAAAGGGATATAAAAAAGTAACAACTAATGGATTATTTGACCAGAGCTGCCAAACATGTCTGTCCTGTCGTGAGATTACTTGTTCTCATATTTCACTTAATAATAAAAGCGGAAACAAATGACTTGGTAATTATTAAATGCTAAGATCAAAGATATAGCGCCCAATTTATACCTTTAATTATTATAATCAGAATCAGTTTTCGCACGTTTTTCTTAACAAACGAACAAATGTTTAAACAAACTATTTATTAATTTTCTAATTTGTAGTTAACTATCGTCTGCTCTAAAAACAAATAAAAGTTAACAAATGTTTCTACGAATTGCTTTAATTTTGAATTTGGTTTATAATCTTCGCTGTGATGGTAAGAAGTTGCAGGTTCTCACATAATTATCATCGCGGCAAACTTTGTCCTATCTTTAGATTCAAATACTTCTTTGGAAGCAGAGGCAGGTATGCCAGAGTCGACAATACCATCAGTTCATATAGATCAGGACACCTATGTCATTTTCGTAATTGTATTCTTCATTGTAGTCATTTCCCTGAGTATTGTCGCTCTTCTCTACGGTTTCAGAAGAGGCCAACAAAGTATGTCTTTCCATAGATTGCCCTTAAATTACAATCAATTGCTCTATTCTTTGATTCAAAGGTGTAAGACTTAAGAAAAGTAGCCTGTACAATTTGGCAAAATCTGATTTGCCTGATGATAGTACTGATCAGATAAAAGAAGGAACGAGTGTCGCGCCATTACATAAAACAGAATCACTAAGATCTATATCTTCGGCAGAGGTCGAGTCATCAAACACTATCAGAAGTGCGAGTGCAGAGGCTGAAGTGGATAAGCCACAGAAATCACCCACAAATAGCGATGTGTTGGCCTACAGCACCCAGGCCACTGACTCTATTGACTCTTCTTCTACTTCAGAGAATACAAAACTTCAGTCAAATTCTTCTCAAGAAAATAAAGATCAAAATAATGGTTCAGACAAACAATAATACAAATTCACTCTATTTTACATCAGTTTTGAGAATAAAATTTTGATTAAGTCTCGAAAATTAGGTGAAAATTGCATTAATGGACAATAATTGACTATTTCTTGGCTTTGAATTGTTTATTAAGTTTTAATTATTTCAAAGTTTTTCTCATTTATTTCATTCAAAAGATCTAATTATATGTAAAAAACATCAGATTAAAGCTGTGTAAGTTAGCAAGATCATTAAACTTAACGTTTGCTTAAAAGTTCAAATATCTAGATCAAACATTCAAATAAAACAAACGAATAAAATAAAAGTCTTAATGAATAAAAAGTTTTTGATTACGAATTGAATTAAATAAATATCGAAAAAAGTCACCAAAAAAAACTATTTGTTTTGTCGGTTCACGAAATGGCAATAATTTTAATGTTTTTCAAAATTAATTTCATTCTGAGTTTCGATAAACAATATCTAGAACCTATCAAAATCAAAATCAATAACATTTTGTAATTTCGATACAACCTTAAGCCTAACAGACATTAAACTAACCACTGATTATGTTTTGAAACAATTAAATCATTCGATTTATCCGCAAATCTTAGTGCAAATGGTTAATCTTGCTTACTTTTATTATGATTGGAATCAAAATTAATTTTTGTTTATGATTTGTATCGATTATATTAAGGAATGCTCTAGGCCCTTTCTACTGATCATATTCAGGAAACACTCAAATTAAGAAAACGGAAAATGATATTCAATTACTGTTTGGATTAAAATTTGATTAAGAATTGATTTGCAATCAATAACTAAAAATTGTGTTTAATTATGTAATTTACAGATTTGACGACAGATTTAATAATTAAACTAAACATTTGTAACAATTAGTTAACGTATCATAACATCAAAGGAAAAAAATTGAATTCACGAGAAATTTATTTAAATCTTTTTCTTTTCAAAATAGAATTACAAAGAATCTATTTATTAGTTTTGCAAATCTTTACCGAATGTCTTATTTTTGGCCACAAATGGAGTCAAAACATTTGAACAAATTTATCGCACTTTTAGTATTGATTCTGATCTTAAGATTGATTGAGTGTCAGAACTATGAGAGTGGAGGCGATGACTACATACCGAACAAATGGAAGCAAGATAGTAACCAAGAAGACAACAGTGACTACGGAGAAGGGATGGCACCTAATCTCAGATTTCCCGATGAATACTATGATCAGGCACGAGCCAGGCAGGCCGCACTCGCTAATGATTCGACACCTCTCGATACGGACACCACTCCTACGGACGACACTACCGAAACGGCCGATACTACCGAAACGGCTGACACTACCGAAACTGCGGACACTACCGAAACTGCGGAAACTACCGAAACTGCGGACACCACTGAAACGGCGGACAGCACTGACTCGCCTTTAGCTGATAGTACAATGGTTATCACAATTGACACCAACACATCCGACTCCAACCAAACCGATTTGTATCCCCGGCTGACCGGTGGCGCAAACGTTGTGTTTAACACTATACAGACGATACCAACTGCTGGTCCCGTCATTACATTTGAACAACTAAAGGAAGGACCTTTTTCACCTGAATCTCAGTCACCAGAACAAGAAAAGAAGGATCCGACAACAGAGCCTGAAGACTTAGTCTGGTGGCCATTCATTCTTATGGTAATTGCGTTCATCATTTGTGCCATTTTGGGTATAATTTGGGGCATAAGAAGGTATACGGCCATCAAAAAAGTAGAGGACGACGAAGAGAAGAGGATCAAAGGTTTGTCACCAATTGATTGTTTTCAACACATTTTTAGGCTTTTCTGTCCTTTGCAGACACTGACCGCAAGGATGACAAACGAGAGCCACCGACATCAGGCGCTGCGCCTTCAGTCAGTGATCCGTCTTCTAAGTCTGTTCGGTCAGAAGAAGAGCTCACAAATACTGATCAAAAGAGCAGTGAATCGAAATCTTCAGAAGAAGAAGAAAAGAGCATTCGATCGACAGTATCTTCAGAACCCAATCAGAGCTCCCAATCATCGGCTTCGACTTCAGCGACTGACAAAGAAACAAACAAATTGGAAACTCCTTCGGAGTCGCCTAAATCGTCTTCGAGTGAAGGCAGTGTTCCATCGAAAACCTCATCACTTGAAGACCAGTCCATATCTGATGCCGGATCAGGAAAGGGTCAAAAGGTGCAACTAAAGTCACCGTCAGATGAGACGGACATTACTGTGAGTTCTCCGTCTGAGGGATCGGGAACTAAGAGTGCGACCGAAATTCCGAAAACAAAATCAAAGGAATCGCTTTAAAAGTTTGAGTGAATCGAAAAATTTTTACTCAAAAACAAATTGTTTTCCAATTCATTCATTAGTTTATAATTGATTTTCAAATATTTATTTATCTTTTACTCAAAACATTCATAAATTATAGAAATTTTGTTTTAAAAACTAAATGAAAAAAATATTTAAATAATTTAATATTTAGAGGACTGACTCAAATGCTGTCCTTATTTTTATTCTTCATTATATGTAACAAAAGATAATTAAAGATTAAGCGTCGGATTGAAAATAATTTATGACTCTTTTAGTACTCCATAATTCATTTGGACTGAAATTTAAGTCAAACTTTTTGCTAGTTTCAATCGAAAATTGAAAGTTCACAAAATCAGACATCAAACGAATCATTAAACCTAATTATGATTTATTCGTTTGTAATCAACTATTGTTTAATTCATTTAAAATCTTATGAATAACAAGAAAATTATTTTGGAACTTAAGAATTAATCCGGATTCAAATCTCACACTTTCCTTTGTTAGAGAATTTTCATTATTCAAATATTTTTTTGTTGCTTAATGACCTCATAGACATAACAAAGTTGCTGGATGAGAAAACATTTCATAAAAAATGATTCAATGAGCAAAATAAGATTTACAACAATTGAAATGCGAAAAAGATCTCAAATGTGATAACACCAGTAATTCATGAAATTGTATGACTTTTTACAATAAATTCATTTCAATGAAGTATTCCATCAGATAAGAGATGAAGAAAATGAGTTAATTCCTCGCATTCTTATTATTTTATAATTTATTGCATTTGAAGAATATTTAAGAAAATTATTAAAATATGTATAAATTGAAAAGTTTGGTGTCATTTAAATTGAGTGAAAACTCGATAAAAGCTTATCTCTGTTTTCGCCCAAATTCTAATTAAAGACATTAATTGGAATAGAAGTCAAAGGAATATAATTCTTCATCAGATAAATAGTCTGAAAATATAGTTTAGGAAACTATTTATTGACATTAAATTAATTGCGAACACATATGCCATAAACGGACCCATTTTTTATGAGTAAAATGCTTTTCATTTAAAAATTGATTACTATTTTGTAAATTGATTTCATGTCTAATCGAAACACTTATTATTGAATAAGACTAACGTCGGAAGTGATGACCCGATTCTTATTAATGATTTAATTATAAGAAAGCGATTAAAACAGATTATATGAGATTAAAGTGACAGTTAAATTAGGAAAAGAAAGCGTGAGAAGTCATCTCTAAGATATGGTCAGATTGTCTTCCCTTTTGGTAAAACTCTCTCTTCTGAGTGAGTGCTGTTATTAAAAAATTTTGGTCGAGATCTTAGTCTTATTTGTTGTCTTCCCGAAGATAATGGTTGAGAACGTGTTATGTCACTTTGCCTTAAGGTAAGGGTCAGTATAATAAACGGGTGGAACGACATCTGAACGCACACCTCATTTATTCAAAACAGTAATGAATTATATGATTAGAGAAAATCACATAAAACCAGGAAATGTTTGAAAATCGCACGCATTGGACGGACTCTTTTTTTTAATATTCACATTAAATTAGGGGAAAAATTGATTTATTTATAAATAAGACTTTCATTAATTATTTCAAATTAATATTAATTCTGGTCTCTTATGTATGTTATAAAAAGAGATCATTATTTTTGTTTTTAACTGATTTTTTTCTTTATATAATTTCGAGTTTTAATTCTTGTTTTCCGAAACAACTTTTAATACTTAACCAACGCTTAAGAGATAACATCGGTTTGAGAAAAATGGTTTAATCATGAATTGCTTTGAAAGTTAGCTCCTTTTTCTTTTTTTATGACCAAAAGCTTGTAAGACAAGAGTGGAACTCCAATTTTAAGGTAGTGCTCTAGCAACAATTCCACAATTGTCTCTGATGCAGAGCAAACACAACTATAAAGCTTAATAACTAATTAGTTTTCACTGAAATCGTTATAAATGTTTTGAAAGGAGAAGACAAGGCCTCAAACGTTCCCTTATTATAATATTTATGAGTCGATTGTGTTCTTCATTATTCTCAATCCGAAAAAGCTTTAGGACTCCACTGAACTAATTCGTGATCTGTGAAAGTGATCTCTTTGTGTATAATAACACACATATTATCATCTTATGAGCTCAGTCTCACTGAAGAGCTTTTTGTGTTAAAACATCGCAATTCATAAGTTGATAAACAAGAAAGAAGTGAAGAATTTCTTTCATTCATAAGTTGTCTCCAAATCGAGTGTAAGTTTTATACAACTTTTTTATTTTAAACTTCAATTCTATTCCAACTTTTTTTTATAGAATTTTGAAGAATATCCGAAGTATTTCAAAATGAAGATATTGTGTGTAATATTAATGCTCTTGGTCAATTATTCGACCGCTCAGTACTCGTATGTATATGAGATTCGACACCCAAAGGATGATCCCAATAGGAATGATGGGTATGGTGATTCATCGCAATACAAATACAACAGTCCTTCCGAAATGCCTCAAACGGAAACCTCTTCTGACTCTGATGCTAAAACAGCTAGAGATTTCAAAGTCAAAGCAGAACTTGGCCCTTCTCTTCTGAGCATGATAAATCAAGCGCAACTCAAAGAAGCTGAAAAGAAATCAGAATCGAGTGAGAATGTGTGGTCTTCGCCCCCAGACAGCAGCTATGGAAAGGCTTCTTCGCTGTCCCTTCAGAGCAACACTGATTCTCCAACTTATGCTAGACACCCGCAGCCCAAACCCTATGCCAATGAGAAATCCCTTGTCAATGAGCTGCCCCTTTATGCCGAGAAATATCGAGGACCTTCTCCGAAAAGATATCCGATTCTGGAATCGCGACCAATGAGAGAAGAGCCAAAAATCTATGAACAGAGACCTGTTTATACATCATATCCCTCTCATTCAAGCGAATCAATGGCTCCGAATCATCCACGTCCTCAGCCACAAGACAAGGAAGAAAAGATGCGAACTGTTCATCAAATTCAAACTCCAAACTATAGGATATCATTGGTTTCCAAACCCGAATCTCTCGAAAAATTGTTGCCTTTCCTAGAACAATACCAACTCTCCCAAAAGCCTTTCCAGTCTTCCCAACAATCTTCCCAACAGTCTTTTTCAAACTCTCCTCAAATTCAATCTCATTCTTCGGGACCGTCCAGAAAGTCATCCTCTTATAGAGAGCCAGAATCAGCCAAACCATTGATGTTATCAGTGGAACCGGACGCACGAATTATTGAACCCTCGAGATATTCACATAGTCAAATACCAGAATCGCGTCCATCTCAGGTCCACCACCAGAGACCTGTCTCTTATCCCATGTATGAAGAAAAAGAGAGAGAAAGAGACCATATTAGAGGACAGCCTATGCACCATTTTCCAGCTGAATTAAAATCAGAACCAAGACCAATATTAGATTTGCCAAGACAGGAGCTTCCACCTCAAATGCAACTATTAAAAGGACGACCTCTTACACCACTTCCACCTCCAGAACCTCGCTCCCATCCTTTGGCCCAAAGCCGACCCCAGTATTCATCTCGACCGAAAATAGAATCATTACCGGTGACAGCCCTCTACCAAATGAATTCACCAAATTTGGGTAAAAATATTCCCCCATATAGTCGTGTCGAGTATGAAGAGGAAGGAAAGCGAGACGGAAGACGACCCACTGCCTCATATTCCGAAGAGCCTGTAATGTACGAAATGGTGAACAGACAGCGGCCAGAAAAGGTAGAGTCCATCTCTATAGTCGATTTGAACCAACAGTTGGATAAGTTGAGAGAAGACCCTTCCGCTCAAAAATCCTTTTTCGACAAAATCAAGTCTCAATCGATGGAAATGTCTGACAGAAGTCGAACCAAATATCGAAATGAGAATCAGCCGTTGATAGCATCTGACCCCAACTATAAGCCTTCTCCTATTCCGGATGAATACAAGCCCTTTACACAAACCCGTTATTATAAAACCTATGTTTGATTAAGTAATTTATTCAAAGCTTTTACGTTTACTTTCATTTGTATAATATTTATAATTGAGATCACATTTAATTAGTTTTAAAAATATGAATGACTATTATAATCCTGAATATTAACTACGAACAAATCAACGCCAACACAATTAGATTAATCATAATTGATATGGACTTGAATAAATATGAGCACATCATATATTTATCAGGAAATGAAATTTTTAAATCCGTTCCCTTCATTTATATTCATATTAGTTTTAATACGAAATCAATTATCAAATGTTTAATTCTAATTCTCACTTAACATGTAATCAAACTTTTATTTTATTTATGTATTCACTAAATCTCTTGAATTCTCACACCTTTATTCACACTTATTCACCTTATTCAAATTCTCAATAAAAATATGCCATTTAATTCTTATCTAGATTTATTTTTAAATGAATAATGCCTTTTTCAAATTATAGCCTATATTTATAGCTATAAATTTTTATGAGTACCCATTAGAAAAATCATTGAATTAATTAATCTTTGGATCTAAATATAAGTTTTATGTTAAGTTTGAAAAATTGTCTAAAATTGATTGAATGCCGATTAATAAACAAGATTCTATTGGCTGAGGGCAAGAAATAGAACACATTCTTCTCATTTTCACATTCTGTAATACAATACTCGTGTTCTCAAAGAAACAAAAGCAATCCAGATGCAACCAGATCAGAATTTTTCGTAATTTGTATTATCAGTGAATAGTAATCAATAATTACTAGTAAATCATTGATTTGTCTGATTAAACAGAAACTCATTAACTATTATGTGATTGGTTTTCATCAAATATTTATATTAATTTGAAACATATTTGAAGTTTTGAAAAGATATTTAATTTATTTATCGAATAAAACCAATAATTATTTGAAAATAAGCGATACTTTGATAAAAATGTCATTCTAGATAACTTCTAGATAACATTCTAATTTTCATTTTCCTTTGCTCAAAATAATTTATTGATTAAAAGTAATCTTTTGGTGGAAGGGCTCCAAAAGGGCTCCAAAACGTTAGTCAAAGATACAAATGTTATTAATTGTGAATCAACTGAGAGTTTGTAAATTTGTTTCAGAAATGCAGACATAATTACTTTACGAACGGCTTTGCGATTGCGGTCATTTGGGTCGGGTTTTGTTGATCACATCCACCAATGATTACTAAAGAGATATCGAAGAACTTGTGTCGAATCAACGACTTCTCTCTCAAAGAGTTTATAGAAATCAGTGAAATCGATGAAAATGAGGCCAAATATTTGGCGGATTTGAACCAAATTAGAAAACTGTCGACACATTCTTCAGATGCGATATTAATCAAAGATTATTTTGAGAAAAGCCAATCCGTTGGACAAAAACCGGTCAAAATCAGAAATATTTATAGTGTTTATCGCGAGGATCACGAAAAACGATTAATTAAATGCGGTTATCAAACACACCATAGACTACTCCTATGGCACGGAACTAAAGTTAACAATTTGGGCGGAATTCTAAAAATAGGGTTTCGACTGCCGACTGATGACAAACTCATGTTCGGTAAAGGAATATATTTCGCCGACAGAATCACCAAAAGTTGTGATTATTCGGACCAAATCGGATCCGGAATATTACTATTATGTGATGTTTCAGTTGGCTCTATGTAAGCCTTTTAGAAAATAAGTGCTTTAATTAATTGTACTAATTTGCAGGTATCAAACGGAAACACCGCACCCATTCACGTGTTCGCCACAAAACTACGACAGCATTAAAGCGATCGGAAAGTATATTCCGAAACCAAATGTCATTCAAGTATTGAATAATAGTATAGAAGTGCCGATCGGACAGACTATTGACAATTTAGAAGTCAAAGAGTATGAGTCGGAATCTCTCAGATTCAATGAGTATGTAGTGTTTGAACCGAAAAGAATTCTCATTAAATATATCATTCATTTTGATTGGATTTGATTTTTAATTAATAAATATTTATGAAATTAATTCAATGTTTCATCTGTTTAAGAGTCATGTGTCAAAAGCTTCAAGTTTCGATTAGCAACCAGGTCATATGCAGTTTAAAATTATCAATATTTAGCAATTAAATTAGAAATTCCTAATACTCTTATTGCAATTTAATAGGGTTTTCGTAATTAATAATTATTGATAATTAAATTTATATTTGAGATATAATTTCAAGATTCAAATATTTTCTACTCATTTGAGTCGTCAGTCTGTCCTCAGTTTGTCATTCAGATCAAAGTTGTCATCAATTAGTTTATGAGAAATCGATTCAAACAAACCGATAAAATATTTATAAAAATTGTTTATTTTCATTGAATTGATATGAAATTAGTCTAAATATTTTGCAAATAAATCAAACAAACCTTTTAATAGTTTTTAAGGACTTCTTTGCTAATATTCAAAAATTTTTAGTCCATACATGTATTGAGTAGAAGTCATTGGCTAGAATAGTTATATTATTAATTAAATGTACTTCTTAATTATTTAATATTCAATAAAACACTAAAATAAATCATACATGTATATTATCGCTCCCAATATTTTTGCAAATAATTACTTTTGCTTACTAAAAAATGTGCACGTTGAGGAAAACAGCATTAAATGTCTCAATAAATACATCAATAAATTATCATTGAATATTGGTTTAATATGAATAGGGAAGTGTGTCATTTAAAATGACCAGTGAAACAAACTGATTACATACTCAGCATTACTGATAGTCATGAGTTAATAAGTGAGAAAGTTTGACCCAGCTAGGAAGTTTGACCAATTAAGAAGCTGAGACATAATCATTAATTGAATTATAAAATTCAATTATTTATAGCACTGAACACAATATACAAATAAACTATAAATGTATCGCGCGATCAATAACTTCCGAATTCAACATAAGAGCAAACAAATCAAACATTGATTCAAAAAAATGAGTTTAGTATTTGTAGTTCTTGTGATTATCTCCTCAGTGGTAGCCATAGAAGAAAAGTATTTTGATATGTATGAAAGTTTGTGTGAGACTTCTAGGACTATTGGCAGATATACCATGTCAAATATACAAACTTTGATGAAAGACTATCGCTCTGACAGTTGGAACGACAACACCGACTATTCGGTTGGCTTTTATTTTAATAACGAAATATGTCAGTCAATCAAACAAAAAGGGTTTTCGTCCTCTAAACTAAGTTTTAGTACTTTCCTCTCTGATGACGACCAATATCTTTATGCGTATATCCATCAGAAATTTCAATTCAAAGAGGAATTACGGCCCGGAATAGCTGAGACTAGACTTAATGAAGCCTATAACCCACTTCCGAGCTTTCCTTTGCCTTTTGCCTCTAATAGAGTCTTATTTGTTCTGTGGCTCAAAGAGAAAAGAATCACAAAATCGAGTCATTCATATAAAATAGACTATAGTTATAAAGATTCATATAATGTGATAAAGAATTCGGTCACAACTGAAAAGCTATTGAAGCGAACCGATCACCAAATTCTACTGAAAGGTATTTCTTTCAAAAATATTGAACTCAACATAAGCTATGTTTCGGAGCCGTCATCTAAAATATCGGACAAAATCACAATAAGTGACTCATATCTAATAGTTTGTAGCCATTTAAGCCCCTACAAATCATCCCGGTTAATAGATTGTAAACCCATTGAAGAAAATGAAGAAATCAAATGTAAATGCAAAGCAGTCAGAACTCAAGTAATTATGTTCTTGGTCGTCCTTGTTTGGGCCGCTTTTCTTATTGCTATCACCAAACCTGTAATGGAAATAATAGTAGAGTCTGAGAGGGTGGACAAAGTGGCCTTTCACATTCAACATAATTGCAACGAACGCAACTTTAAGTACAAAGATGCGATTATTCTCCGAATGGCTAAACTGAACCGTGACTTCGATTTAAAAAACGTTACCATTGATGTCGAGTTCTTCACTCATAAAAATGAAAGCATTGGTGAGAAATGATTCATCAAATTATAAGAAATTTAATAAATGTGTTAACCCTTTCAGCGCCTAATTTTCGGTTCAGAGCCAAAGTATTAGAAAGTAAACCTGTGATCGACATTAAACTCATTATATGGCGATTGACTAAAATGCCTGAACTTAAGTACGTCCAGGTGTGTCATTCCGGAAAAGCTGGTGGAAAGATCTGTCTGTTGGGTGTCTTTCATCAATGCGTAATGAGAGAAACAAGTGACACATTGACCTGGTATAAAATTGTCAAAAGTATTACCCGGACCCCACGACAATTCAATCTTCGAAAGTGTAAACCTGACCAAGACGCGATCGACGCCGAAGAGAGACCACTTAAAAGACTGCGGTTGAGTCAAATCAATCTTTCATTACTCGAGATCATTTTTATTCTGTTTGTCGACATAATGTTCATGGCTTTTGTCTCGACTCTAATTCATTCGGATTTTAATGAAAATGTTTTGATAGAAATGTTTACATCGATTATATTGACCACTCTTTTGGGCATTGCTTTCAATATTTCATTCGTTCTGTTCTACAAATATCTCCTTATGATGGAAATGAAAGTGCAGACCCGAATGAATTCCCAAAATGAAAGGATCCTTTTCATAGTCATTCGAGTCTTTTACGGATTATCTATTGTAATGACAATTATTTTGAGCACTGCTTTGATCATTATGCGGGAAGAGCATCCCTTTATCGTTATTTATCGATGGATTGCAGTCTTAGTATGTTCAACAGCTCTGGTGGCTATTGTTTGGAATATGATCACCCATTGGGAGATATGGTTCCCTCCAAAGAAAATAATGTCTGAGGAATCGACTCTTACCGTAAACTCTGCTTCAGTTAACGCTTCAGTTAATGATCTCTCGGTTTGATTCGATATTAATTTAATTCTTATTTTATTCAATGTTTTTATTTTTGTTTCAAAATTAGTTATAATTTGTTTCAAATGAATAAATATTTGATATATTTTTCGATAAGATTTCAATTATATAATTATTTGATCTGAAAATATATGAAAGAAATGAATGAATAAGCTATTGATAAAAGTCTAAAATTTATTAATAAAAACCTATAAATTGGAAAAAAATATTTAAATTAAATAATATGTGAAACACCTGTCACTCAGTCCATTCAATCCCTGTCCAAAATTGCATCTCTTCTTTGAGAATCTCAATAATTTTTCAAACGACTCAGAGATAAGTTGAGACAAACACAGATTGAAACAAACAAGATTCAAATAAGATTTTTTTTTTAAACGAAACATAATTTTATAGTTGACTACAAACAATATTTGTGTCAACTGATAGACGTTTTGACTTCAAATTCATTTGACTCTCGACTTGAGTTCATCCACTTCTTCTCTTCGCAGAAGATATCTCTGAAGAGGAGTTATCACCAAATATAACGGATTCAAGAAAGAGATTACTGTAAACACCACACAAAACATATTAACCTACAATAAAAATGCCAAAATATGAGAAAGTGTTTTGGAAATTCCCAAAATATTACCCAAAATGCGTGAATATGTGAATGAGATTCCCATACAAATAGTGGGAACTGAAGCAACGAAAAGACTGCACTCGTTGTACACATTATGCCATTGAGTCGATTGAAGTGATTTCCATTGAATCTAATTATAAACATATTTAGTAATGTTTTTAAATGTTAAGTTTAGTACCTAATTCTGAGATAGGCTGACGCCACCGCCACTAAGAATGAGCGCAAAAGTGTTATGAACACAATAGAACTATAGACAGCACCGGGGGTGTTGAAGAATCGACAAACAACTGCAATGGCCAACACAACTGTAGTGACCAGAATCGGCCAAAAGCCAGACTGTGCGCGGCTTAACTTTTGTTCAAAGGGATTGGCATTTCTATTGGCACGCTTTATACTCCGGTCCATAAAAAGTCCAGCCATGGGAGCAATGATGAGAGCAGAGGCCTGCACAATACCAAAAGTCTCTGTGAAGCCGCCGGCGATGGCTGTGTCTGACGTCACTCTGTCTAACCAAAGATTCATTGATCCGGAATAAAGAACCATATAAGCCAAGAGCCAAGAAAACCATAATTGATGTAAAGTAAAAGCACAGGACCAAAGGGAAACGCTTAATGGCACATCATCAGCACTGGTGTCTACTACTTTAGTTGGATTTTCTTGCGCTTTGATAAACACCTCTTCCTCTTCGTCTTTCAATTTATTATTGTTGACATAAATGTTATCTTTTTTATGGTTAAATCCATTGGTAATCGACTTAATATCTGAGTTTCCATTCATTTCATTCGTGAGTTTCGCTAAGTTTTCCTTTTCTTTATTCATATCAAACGAATTGAGTTCAATATTAGTCTTGAGTTCGACATTGAGTTGGTTTTTGACACTAATCTTCGGCAGTAAAGTATATGTGAAGGGACTCATAAAAAGGCTGAGAACCACTAAAATCGAGATCACAGTCGGAAACGGAACGCCCGAATCGTACATATATTTGAGAATTACGAACACTATCGGAGATGCGCTGAACGCACCGCTAAAGAAAGTTATCACCGTTGACCTCTTAGAAGGGAAGTAGTCTGCGATCTGCATATTTGCTATTCGAAGAGGAACTCCCGCCAAACCCAACAGAATAATTGCCGGTACTATCAAATGAGATCTTTCTGAAAGTTTGTTATCAAATCAAAATTAATGATCGGTTGAAAGAAAGGCTTATTTATATTCAGACCTCTATTCGTCAAACAGAGCAAAAGGCATCCCATCGTAATGAGAGCACTGCATAATTAATAATAATTAACATCAAAAGAATTGATTTGAAGGATGTAATCATTTACTTCAATAAAAGTCTGACAATTCTGAGACCCCACGTCTCCAAAAGAAATCCCCAAACGAATGATGTAAAGCCCATCGAGAATATACCAATTGTGTAGGCCAGGTTCAGAATATTCTCCTGTGCTGTACAGTCTTGTGTTATCTGAAATGATAATTGCATCCATGTTTTTAGAAAATAGGCCAAAATTCGTACGAAATGTTTTTGAATTAATTGAGGAAATTTAGCAAAATTCAGTGAAGTTATCGCAAAAATGCTCCAAATATTAACATGCATATTTTGCACTCTTTTGCATTTTACATAAAAGGGTTCATTCTCAAATAGCCTTATCTATGTTTAATGAGAATATCATATAAAATCAAGTAAACTAAGTGAATTGAGCAATCAAATTTGATTGATTGTATGAATCAAATATTAGATCAAATTCTTTAAAAACTGGGAAATGTTTGGCAATAGAATCGTATAATTTGAGGAATTATTTATAACCCACTCTTTAAGAGAAAGTATTTCGTTGACATTTCATAAATCCTTTATAAACCTAATGATTGGTCTGTGGTTTCCTCTTCAGGTTATATCCCTCAACAATCTCGTAAATGCAGGTTTAGTTTTATATTTAATAAGATGATTGAGTAGAGTTCAAATAATAATTCTCATTTGAAATTGTATGCCATTCAGGGGTGCCGAAGGTACCCGACCTCAGGGGGGGGTCCCTCGGACCAAAAAATCAGGGGGGAGGGGTATTTTCTGACTCGCTGGAGGGGGGAGTAGTGGGAGATAATTTTTCCAAAAAATTTGCCGCCTCGCTTCTCTCGGCAAAATTTCGCGTTTGCCGCGCGTTTGCGGGGCTGATGGGACCGATTTGCCTCAAAATTGGCCAAAAAATTTGCCGCCTCGCTTCGCTGGGCAAAAACTTCGCGTTTGCCTCGCGTTCGCGGGGAGGGGGGTCCGATTTGCCTCAAATTTAGGGGGTTCTCATCGGGACCAAAAACTAGGGGGGTATTTGGGCTATACCCCCCCCCCTTCGGCACCCCTGATGCCATTGATAATTTTTGAAATTCAATGCAAACAACATTTTTAGAATATTTGAGTAGTTTTGATAAAATTAAGTCTATCAGTAATATGAGGTTAAGTTCATAAACTAAGCAATTATTTCATTATAAAGAATGCAATGGATGTCAAGTAATTATTTTGCATTCATTTGAGTTATTAATAAAAGATTTTAGAAATAATATCGTTTGAAGGCTTACTTGAATGTCGTTGAAGAGACTGGCATTTGTTTGTAAGTAGTCTTGGTTATCCCCAAGTTTTTTAATCAGCGATGAGTTGGATTCAATTTCATTGATTGAATCGTCGGTTTGAGACAAGCGATCAAAAAATGTGGAATTTGTTGTCCGAACTTCGTCTCGAGTTTCGATGCTTTGACAGAGATGTTCATAAATACCCTCACTCTTGAGCATATAGAATAGGGCGGGCCATCCAAATACGGTTCCACTGAATATCAAATTCTCGATGAGACCACAGACGAGAATTAGGATTTTCTTTGTCATTGAGATCGTCATATTTCAGGCAGTTTTGAGCAGAAATTCTTTGTTTATTACAAACAAATAATAAAAATATCAAAAAATCTATTTTTGATTCACAAGATTTAGGAAATCGATTGAGTAATCTTTAAGTATAGATAAGTGGCAGTGCTCTGAACTTCTGGAGTAAACAATGGATGTCAAAGAGTCATAAGTGTTGCGCTCCAGACAATCTGTAATCGAGTGAAGAACTCATTTAATAAGTTACTTGTGCTCACTATTTATAAAACAGAACTACATTTACCCCAAACTCGCGATTCTTTAGTAATTTTTGTTGCGAGTCATCCAAAACCTCACTATAAATAGGAGGAGAGAAAAGTTGAATAGTGTTTCGACAAAACAATACAATGAATATCAATATTATTGACTTCAATTCACAAATAGACCAAAGAATACACGCAGTCATCAAAAATGAATGATCTTTCAGAGAAATTGACGATAAATTCGAAATATATTTGATTTTCATATAAATAACTAAACATTAGACATAAATTCATTAAAGATGTGTACAAATGTCAAGGTTTAAAATCACTCATTTAGAGCATTCAGTGTTCAGTTTCAACACTTTTTTGCGCAAAATAAACAAATCTGTAAAAAATTGAAACTGAATTTTGATAAGCGCTCAGTAATCAAAGTAATTGATATAAACTTGTAAACCGAATTTGAAGTCCACTGACATTAATAATTAATTTATAGAAATATTAATTGCTAGATTCAAGTCGAATGAATGAAAGCTCTGATTTAGTAATCAATAAATATATAATCTATAAACTATTTGTTTCTCTATTCGCAGTAAACAATCTTTATCATTTTTTTCTATTGAAAAATAAACCGTATATAAGAGCTTTATTATTCAACTATAACATTGAAGAGACACTCAAATCAGAACAAACCGGATCAAATTAGAAACTCATCCAATGAATTAGAAACCAAATTGACGTTAAGTAGAGATTTCCTTTCAAAAGAAGGCATAAAATTATGATTCATCAGAAGCTGAAAGTGTGGCTCAGATATCATCGATCAGTCGATTCTTTGCAGACAAAAGTCAATTGTTATAAAAGTTTTCCGCTTTTGTGTCGTTTGAGTCGTTTTCACAAATTATAATAATTTCACAACAAATCCTTCGAACGACTGCTTTAACATTGAATTTATATATATTTCTTATGTCGTTATATCAGATCACAGTTAAAATCACTCTTATATTACATCCGTATTACAAGAATTGTATACAGAATTCAATTCTACGTCAATACAAATGAAGGAAACGTTTGGCAAAACGCTGTTTGCAGTAAATTCCTCCACACTTTGCAAGAATTTATAGTCAAAAAAGTCTACAATAAAAATAAAACGCCAGTAAGAGTGTAAGAGCGCCTCCTCTTCTGCACAATCGCGACAAAATTGCCTTTTTCCACTCCAGTCCTTGTGATCAATAACTTGTAAAAATTCTGATTAAAAGCTATTAACGAAAAATCTTTTCATATATGAATTTAATCTCTAATGACTCGAAAATCATTATTCTTGTTATTTATTGTGTCGTTTTGGACACATTTGACAAATGCCTTTAGGGATCAATAAAATGCAACATTAATTTTGTGCTAATACTCACAAAAAATAGATAAAATATTCCAGCAATTATGAGCACAATGTCGTCATCACGTGATCAATGATCGTGGGTAATCCACTTTTATTGTTAATTCATATCAGCCATTAATTTAATTAATTAAACAAATTAATTAATAAAGGATATGATCCAATTAAAAGCCTTAAATCAACTTGGCTAGGAATCTAATTATTATCTTTATTATTTTAATTGAAAACAAACACAAGTAACTTTTGGTTAAAACTTAGCAGTTGTGTGACCTTCATATTCATTACGCTCTGACACAACTTGGAGGGAGTCTGGTCTCCTTCATAATCAATGAAATTGATTTTTCCTGTGTTACAACAGTTTCTCTTCTTTTGGTATAAGACGTCTATTTTTCGTCTTAGATATCGATTGATATGATATTCTAGAATCTAGACTCTTCTCAGTTGATATTAATTACAGTTAATGTGCACTCATTTCACGTTATTATTACTTAAATGACTTATAAACTGATATTAATCTTCAAATTCTGGCCCAGAATTCTGGGAATTGTTTTGAGCCTCGAATAACATATTTTGCTTCAATTCATATCCTAAGCCTTTTCAAGAATGAGATCAATACTCAAGGAAAACATAAGAGGGACTACTGTTAGTGAAAACAAAAGTCTTATATATTGAATGTATAGTCAGAGGAAAATCAATCTATGAATCGATTCTAATATTTCATCGAATAAGAAGCAAACGAATTGAATAAAATTTATTCGTTTGATCGCAGACCTAATGCAAGAATTATTGGATTCATTGCATCGAAAATTGCTTTTTCGATAAAGAGGTCAAACCCGCGATTATTTGCTGTAAGTCCAGCTTATGGTCGCTTATGGGTTGCTCTCAAATGGCCTTAAATCGATGGATTCCAAAGCGTGGGTTGTATTGAAAAACATGAGAATTTTTTTAAAAAAAGGTTACTTTATATGTTATAAATAGTTTTTCTTCTTTAAAATTTATGATGTATTTCGTTAATAAAAAGCTTTTTTGCAAAATGTGACGAATCATTCACTTTTTATTCTGTGCTATTTTTCTGCTTTAAAAACAGATTTAAAATTATTATTATTTTCAAAGTTATATAAAAATAGATGCAAAACAGGACAGCATTTAAGCAAATTCAAGGATTTGTTGATTTTTTGCGATATTTTTGATTAATTATCACTTAATTTAATGAAAAGAAAAAAAAATTTAAAAAACTCAATATTGATGTAAAACTTCCTTAATTTGCAAAACAGATCTGATCGACACTCGCGAAGCACTTAACCAATACTTTGATTGCAAGATGCAAATATGTTTACATAAAAAAGAGAAAACTTACAATTATTTGGTTTATTCTGTTTTCATACAATAGTTTGTCTGAGCGGTGAAAATGTGGTTCAATTCATTGCAATCACAACCAGTGATAAACAGTTTATTTGCACGAATAAAATGGGTGATGGGTTCTTTGCAATTGTAGTTCAGCAGACAGAGTGGTAATAAACTTATTCAACCCTTTTATTCCCAATAGTCTGTCAAAAGTGTTGATTATTTCACAAAACAAATATGAGAATCAATTTTACGTGTTTTGAGTCAATACGAGGAAGACTTACGAAACTCATAGCATTGAGACATAAGATTAATGATTAGAACCCATCGGATATGAACTTCAGATTTCATATATAATTAAATTAACAAAATATGAATTACTTCGAGATATCCTTCGCTCCTAAGTTACGAAAACTTGACTCATATCTCAAAACACAGTTTTAGTAATTCCGGAAAATTTCCACAAAATTATTAGAACTCATGTCTGAATCGAAATTCACTCAAATTAAGCGTTAATTTTATGCAAACGTCAGTTACTGTAAAGAATTTAATTAAAATTGTGTTCAAAATATTCGCTGTAATGGCTTTTAATGAACAGAATCAACAAAAATGTGACACAAAAAGCAAAACAAGTGGTGAACAGAATTTTCAGAACATTAATGGTCTCAAAACTCACTGAAAATCAAAACACTTTCCATTCAATCAAAATATTAAAAAATATAAATTCATTCAAAATAATGCAAACAAGGATTCAAATAACATTTAAAAGTCATTATATGAGCCATTTTTCAGTTATCCTTGCTAATAATTCAAAGGATTAAGGATAAATACAAATTATATCATTTTTTTAAACTTGAAAATTAATTTTCAAGAACAAAACTTAAGATTTATGTAATATCTGAATGACAGACAATACTCTAGTCATTAATCACTTCATAAGTTGAGAGATATTACACAGAATATAACCAATTATAATAAATCAATTGAATCAATTGAATGGACATGGTAAAATGTTTGTGCAATGTATGAGCAATTCATTAGTTTTTATATTCAATATTATTTATTGCATTATATAGTTTGGTTAAAACTCAAACTCATCATGGAGGTCATACATGAAAAGCAGAGGTGCCGAAGGTACCCGACCTCAGGGGGGGGGTCCCTCGGACCAAAAAATCAACGGTGGGTATAGGGGGTATTTTTTCTGACTCGCTGGAGAAAAAACACGAAGGGCCTTTGAGCTTTTTTCTGGGTCTCCAAAATTTCGAGGGGTGAGGGGTAATGGGAGATAATTTTTCCTAAAAATTTGCTGCCTCGGTTCGCTCTGCAAAAACTTTGCTTGTGTCTCGCGTTCGCGGGGGGGGGTCCGATTTCCCTCAAATCTAGGGGAGTCTCATCGGAACCAAAAACTAGGGGGGTATTTGGGCTATACCCCCCCCCCTTCGGCACCCCTGATGAAAAGGATAACATTTTTGTTAATTTCGAAACCCATTTCTAGATTTTAATATAATTTTTAAATGAACTTGTACATCAATTTTTGCATGATATATATGAGTAGAAGTTACAGAAAGAGTTAAGTCTATTGGTTGGAACAAAAGGTAAAAAAATAAAAGAACAATTAAAATGAGATCTCAATATTGATTTCCAGTAAATGGCTTTACTGTACTTTTGCTATGTTTAGTATGAGCTTTAACCAGAGTATATACAATGAGACAGTGCGAGACATTAGTTCAACAATTTTTTCGTTTGAAAATAATTTCTCATTCATTCATAGTTTGAAATTAACATAAATTATGAGAAAATCAAGCTCTTGGTCGGGGTCTGGTCATAGTCACCGACAATCTGAAGCTGAGTCGAGGGGCAATTCTCGATTTGGTAGAAGAAGACAATCAAAACTGCAAAAAAGCCACTCAATAGACTCGACACATGGCATAAGACCTGGATCTCACCAAATGAGGAGCAGAAGTAGAAGCTGGCCGACTCGGAGCACTTATCGCTTACCAAATACCGATTTTGAATCGAGATACATACGGGAACAGAGGTATCGACCTGAGGGTTCATTTGTTGGAATGCCATCACATATTGCCACCGATCCAAGACAAAATGCTCGACAATTTAGAAGAAAAGTTCCACAAACTCTTTATACAAATGAGATACAATCAGGACATGGATCTATGCAGAGGCCCTCAAGGCCAGCTCAGTACTCTATGCAAGATCGGTCAGGATATTCACCGACAAGATCACACAGAAGACGAGGCCCTTTGTATTCAGAAGAGTATCTAAGAGATTGGCGCCCACATGTTGACGCGGATCCATATATTGGAATGGCTCCGCATATCGCTGCCGAACAAAAAGCAGCCGCTATGCGACTGACACAAATGTTGCAACAAAAGTATGGACGCCATCCAAGGGAGCCATGGGAACAGTAATAGATCAGCACAAACCCAAAGACAACTCACTTTTATGTTCAAATCATTCATAGGATTGGATCAAATAAATCGAATCAAAAATTAAATGAATGTCAATTATTTTTAAAATAAAACTTTTAAACTAATGTTTTGCTCGCATTAGAAATGTTTCACCCTAGTTTATCTGCATATATACCATGCGCTCATATACCATGCATACGTTCTCTGTCAAATATTAAATGAAAAAGGTCCAATTTGCCCGCAAAACAATGAAATATAACTTTGGAGAAAAGCTTACCTCAAAGTGTATTATAAGTATATATCCAGAGATTTACAATCAAAAGGAAGATTCAGATCAGTGTTTCAAAATCTTTCGCTCAAACTTGAAGTCAAAATTCATATCGCGTTGAATATAGCGATCAAACACTGTATTAAACACACATTAATTCGCAATAAATTTATGATTTCCTTATTCTTTTGAATAAATAAACTCTTTTTCTTTAATTAACCAAAGGATTACATAATTTTACTCATTATTAGTCATTTATTTGGAAACACATCTGAGAAAGAAATAGCACTTTCATTGCTCGATAACTTCTTTGAGTTCAATCAATTCAGTGGCGATTCATGCGATGGAATATCTCTTTTAAGGCCCAAAACCTATGAGTTTCTAATTTGAGACAAAATAATGTTTTCCAATATTTCAGGAAATTTATGGTTAAAATTGTGAATAGTTTATGACATAAACGCATTTAATGACATATCAAACAAATTATGAATCTATTTATAGAATCCATGAATTGTAATGAAGTTCAATAAAACTAAAAATTGATATTTTAGTCTTTTTGAGAATGAGATAGTTTACTTTTTTCTACTTTCATTTTATTTTATCAAAATTTAGCCAACTTTTAGATAATTATTTCATAAAATAGTATTAAATTTGAAAAATCAGATTTAAATGTCAATTAAAGAATCTTGGAAAAAATCACTTTGAAATCGATTGGAATCTTCAAACGCTACGGCTGTAAGTAAATGATCCAGATAATAATTATATAAACTCTGACCAAAAATATCCGCTAAAATTGACTCAATTAAATATTTGATTAAGCATGATAAATATTTATTATGTGATTGTATTGATAGCATCGATATGACAAAAAGCGATATTCTTGCAAAAGACACAAACAGTAAAATTGTGACGCAAATTAAGCCACAAAATGCTAGTATAGTTGGCAGACAAGTAACTCAGGTTTAGTACCCATTCCTGAGTCAAAAAACTTCTAATAAAATATCGTTGAGTTGTGAATCAAATATTAAAATAAAGAAATATCGATGAAATTTGAGGAAATAGTATATTCTGGAGGAGTGGATAGGGTTTTAACAAACATTTGTTTTTGACAAATATTAACACTTTTGGAGCTTTCATTCAATGAATCATTTGTTTTGTAAAATAATCTATGAATTGGTTTTGTTTCAAATTTCACTAAAACAGAGATAAAAATAATTAAAATAATCGCTTCAATGAATAAACGTTTGAATTCAAAACTATTTCGAAGGCTTTTCTAGATTTGCATTATTTGATCGAAATATATATTATTTTTTAAAAATTATCCAATAATTCAAATATTCAACAAATTAATCAATTTTTAGTCAAAACGACACAGAAATCAAGAAAGGAACTTTTTTGATGGTTGAGTCGAAATGAGAACAAATATAAAGTAATAAATGAATTAACAAAACAAACAAAAAACACTCAAATCTTAATCACTTGTTTTTGACTTATTTTCTTCAATAGAAATGTTATGCTTTTTGTTGAAGTTTTCATTATTTTTCAAAGTCATTCGATCAAAAACATCTTCAATAAGCTTGTGTTTGGCCTCCCAGCCCCCTCCAGGCGGCAGATCCCTCCAGTCCAGTTTAACCAATTCGTCCATTAAATCTGGGAAAATATAGTCCGCATTTTTGCTCATAATTTCCTCCACTTTTACAATAATTCGACGATTAAGCTCTTCATCTGTTTTGCGGGCCTCCGCCCTGACAGTGGGCGCGCCGGCAAATGTGACCACAACTACACTCATATTATCTTTACTTCCCTTATGAAGACACGTATCGATAATATTGGAACAAATTGTTTTCAAACTCTTTTCGATAGACAATTGGTATCTGACGAACGAATATAAGTCGTCGTTAGTCATGACATCCCAGACCCCATCGCAGGCCAACACTAGAAATTCATCGCTCGAAGCGAGTCTCTTAACCGTCACTTCGGGCAGAGGAGAGACAAGTTGTTCGTATGACTTCTTTCCGGCTAATTGTTTGTATTCATAATCACCCAACGCTCGGGAGACGGCCAGAGCGCCGTTCACTCTCTCGATCATGACGTTACCGCCTGCGTCTTGTATTCGTTGCTTTTCTTCGGGATTACTTGGTTTGTGATCAAGTGTTGAAAAATAGACGGTACCAGAACGGCATAATAATGCCCGGGAATCACCCAAATTGGCGATAAAAATATGTGTTTTTGATATTAGGGCACAAATAGCTGTCGTTCCGCTCTTATCTTCGCCGGTACTCATATCGGGTAAGGCTTTCATCCTTTCGTCCAACTCTAAGAACCCATTCTTTATGGCCTGAATCACAGAATCAATCTGTTCGTCACTTATTTGTTCGTTAAGAGTAGAGATATTTTGGCGAAACTGATCCGTTTGGATGATTGTATTGAGTAGGTTCTCAGCAGCATGTGCGGCCACCTGCGCCCCGGCATGCCCATCAAATACAGCGAAAAAGCTCCAGTCTTTCATTTGGTCTAGACCTACTTGTGCACAGTGGCGGTCTTCCATCTTTAGCCGCCAGCCCTGCATAGAACTGAGGCCGAACCTCAGACCATTACCAGAGCCTTCTTCACATTGTTTTTCAGTCTTTGGTTTATCCAAACTGTTTCCCATTGTTTCGATCACTTCTTGAGTCTCGTCTCAATTGAAATCCTATACAGATATAAATCACAAAATGAGTCACAATTTTAAACATTGCGATAATTATTGAAACCAAACTCTGAATTAATGAACAATTAAATAAATGGCAGTTTTTATACTAACAATTAAAGGGCTGACAAATACTGACCTTCTACTGTTATCAGAGTTAAACCTTATGCGTGTGCTCTACACCACTGACTACCACTACACCCAATATTAGTGGTAAACAACAAACAAATATCTAAAAATATTCACTAAAATTGATAACAAAATCTACAAAATTTCCACTGATTTTCAATAAATGGCCGAAACTTTCATTCAATAAAACCAAATCACATAAGAAATTGAGTCCGAATATAATGTAATGTAATAATTTCAATGATTAACAAGATAATTGTTTGGTGATAATCAGTGTTTATTTGAAGAATAATTTTTTCAGAGATAAACAAAACTATTGCACAAAATTTTGTAAAACCTATGCAATCAATTGGATTTTCACCAGTTTTTACCTGTTGTTCGCAGTCAGCTTGACTTTACCCAAGGTGATCTTCGTTTAAATATTACACACGTTCACAATTTGCCGAAAAATTCGATTTATGAACAGAATTATCTGGAATATTTGTTCTAGTCTTAAGACTTTGTTTGTTTGGGAAAAGTTAAAAATATATGAACTGAAATATGTTTCACACGTTTTTGCCTTATATTTATGTTTTGTATTCGGGAAACACCTCTACACTACACTTGTGCTGACATCTGTTGCTAACAAAACTTTATTATAAATGAGTCTGCTAGGTATATTTCATTGAAAAGAAGAAATTTTCTTAGATTTTCACAAATTCAATGAAATAATGAACTGGATCAAGTCTATTGGCGACTCACATATATTTATTTGAAAACTTGTCAACAATTTGAGAATCAAATGAAATGAATGGAATTTAAAGAATATTCCAGAACTGTTTGGAACAAATGATTTTAATCAAGTATTTAAGAGTAATTTAGCACAAATTAGATCGAAATACAGGAATTTGTGATTAAAACAACTGTTTTGTGTTAGTCTTGCGATAAAATAACTGTTAGTATTAGTGTTTAGTCTTCTATTTATAGCTCGAAATATCAATTCTACAAATTTGGTCATTAAATGATTGCACGCATTGCTCACAAATGATGAAATCCCGGTGTAATCCATGACTGACTTAACGGTTGTAATGCATAAATGGAAGGGTCACTCCTATTCCAGAATCTGTGCGCAAATACAGCACTGAAATGCATTTTTAATAAAGTAATTGTTCCCAGAATTCTAAAAATATTTGCAAAAAGGTTTGTTTGCAAGAACTTTACAATTATTAATCATTAATAACTTATTAAGTAATCTATTATTAACGATACGTTTGCTTTGATTTATTGCTCGTATTTCGGACGAAATGCTCGAGTATTTTGGATTAGAGTTGGAATGTATGGCAGTTTCGGTCAAACAATTCAATTGTTTTTATCAATACTTTGACCGAAATATTAATTTAATTTAAATAATCGTTAAAATTGTTTCACAGATTAGAAATGGATTAGAGTTTAAGTATTTCAGATTTGATGATAGAATTGGTGTGAAATGTGTTAAATGGTGTGATCGATGATATGAAGAACACCATTGGTTGCTGTGATGTCCGCAAACGATAGGATTATTCCGTTCACTGAAACACAGTCTACAGAACAAATAGTTTGAATTGATTATTGTTAAAATAAGCAAGTTTCTATTTATTTGTCATTACTTGGCTTTCTATAGATTTTAAGAGTTTCTCCACTCAATGCCTGTTCTCTTTGAATATTTGTATCACTTGATTGTAAAGCACTCGTAAACATCACTTTAGGCATAATGTGTTTCCTCAAGAATTCTGTAAACATAATTATTCAAGGTGATTTTTATTACTATTAAAAATGGCCAATGTTCTCACCTTTGCTATAATTCTGATCAGTCTTTAGTCTTTCGAGTATTTGTGGTTCCATTTGTTTGAATGCTTCGTCTTTTGGAGCGAAAAGAGTTATTTCAGTGCTATTCTTGAGTTCTTCTTCCATTTGTGCCGTTTTAATGATATCATTCAATGTCTTAAGTAATGGCGATTTAATGACCAGATCTTGGATAGATCCTTGAGGCGGGTAAAGCACAGTATCCACTGATATGATTTTTAAGTTTTGCTCAGTTGACTGTCGATTAACGGGCGCTCCGGAAAACATAACAACTCTTCCGTTATCTAATTTATTAAATCTGATTTTCCTGTTATTAATTGTGGTCAACATCTCGTTGTCATTCAATGATTTTGTGTCCACAAAACCTGGAATCACGTGATATTCCAAGAGGTTTATGAGTCTGGTCGGTTCACTATTTAGAATCGACTGTATCTTAAGCGGCAATTTGCCGACAGCCCTATCTGTGGGCACAATAATAGTGTACTGTCGGCCATCTTTGACCAAATCATCGAGAAGTCCGCTTTTCTTCAGCCAATTTGTGAAACGTCTGATTCCATGGTTGGCGTTATCTCTGGTGATCGACAACTGCTTTGCATTTCTATTCGACTCATCGCTGTCTGAAATATACAAATAATTGAGAAAAAGTTAATGAGATTTAAAAAATACCTTTTGGTTCAAATGAGTCATCTTTTGGCTCAAATTCTGTGATATTTATCTTTTCGTTCAAAACACTATCGATTACATGAATGACTCCATTTTCTGTAGATATGTCGGGTGTTATAACTTGTGTCGAGTTATTTATTGCGATGGGAGCATCTGTTAAAAAGGTTTAAACGAAAAATTATAAACCTGGTTAAAAATTCATTCTTTACCTGATGAGAGTCCAATTCTCCTGATATCTTTGTTAGGATCAGTCAGAAGAGAGTCGTTAGAAGATTGTGACAACTGATTGCTATAAACGACTCCTTCTATTAAATGCTTTTTCATAAAATCTATATAAAAAGTTAATTTATTCGACAATTTTAATCATTAAAAGTCAATCAAACCGTTCAAATCGTTTTTATTTTTGATCATTTCTCTCAAATTTAATTTACTGAGCGCTTCATTATTAGGAACCAGTAAAGTGAATGGACCAGATTCTGCATCAAAGGACAGTAATTTCTTACTAAGTTATGTCTTAATATTTGAAAACGGATAGTACCTTGGGATATCATTTTGTTGAGATCGCTTCTTTGCATTAAATTTGAAAATGTGCTCAAATCTGGTCTTTTCTTTAGTTCGTCGGCAATAGACCTCGATCTTCTACCCGTCCTCTCCATTGTTTTGTCCATTACGTAGACGTTTCCATTTTTAGCAGTCGTGGCAGCGATGACATCGATTCCATCGATTATTATCTTAATGAATAAAATATTAGTCAGAGGTTAACATCAGATAATGAGTTACTTTTCCGCCTTCAATAACATTAATTAAATGCATTTCTCCGTTCAATGACTTTACTCTCATATTATTCTTGAGATTCTGTGGCGGAAGACTATATCCAAGAATATGTTGTGTCAGAAAATCTTTAACCAGTTTTGGATTTTGTCTCAATTGTTGAACAGATCCGTCGGTGATGGCATCAAAAGCATCGTCTGTTGGCATAAATATGGTGATAAAAGTGGTAGGTCTGTTTAATGCATCCCAAAGTCCCGAACCATTGACCAAATCTTTGAGTGTATTAAATGTTTTGAATTTTTGACCGATCATAAGGTCTGGCGATTCCATTATTTCACTGATTGTTTTCAATTCTGAGTCATTGGTTTCTGGGATTGTTTGAGGCTTTGCGTCAGCAGGTCTTCTAAACGGCTTATCGCCTCTCCTTCTAATATCACCATAACCTGTCTTTGATGGGCGTTGAGGTCTTCTATCATATGGACCAACTCTTTGACCTCTCGAATAGGGACTACTTGATGATGGAGGTAGGTATTGATCACTTGGATAATAAGAGTGATCGATATTATATACATAAGGATATTCTCCTACAACCACCTGAGGAGGACTCGTGTCTGGATTATATGGATCATATTGAGGAACATATGATTTATCTACTAATTCGGGCCTCGAATAAACATCTCTTGAAGGACCTTTCCGTGACGGGACAGAAGCCTGAGGTCTTCTATAGTAGGTCGATTGTGGATATGTTCTGGGATATGTAGCGTTTGGAACATAGTATGGTCTGTTGATAGTCACACCACTTTTTGCCGCTGGTCTGTATTGAGGAACACTTCTTTCATCGTCGGTATACACAACTCCTGGTATTAAGATTTTTGGTCTTTGAGCTCTTGTTTTAGATGATTGTGGATAAGTTGTCTGTCGATGTCTTGTGTCAGTTATAGGTCTGTGTTGTTGTGGTGAGCGTTCACTGCCTTTAGAACTGTAAAACATAGGAAATGTTTCAGGTTCATAACGGGAGTCCCACCAATTATTTTGAGGATCAGCTTTTGCTTCTCTACTAGAAGTGCGGTCCGAAATGTTTTGTGGCGAATACGAAGTAAAATCCTTTGAATCTGGGCGAGATTCATTTTGTTGATGACTCCAGGATGTCGGTGAGTATGGTTTCTGTTCAATACTTTGATAATCTTGGGGCAATTTTCTTGTTCTATTTAGTCGCGGGTTATATACTGGTCGCAACCCATCATTTTCTTGGCTTCTGTTATATTGTGGAGAATATTGTGGCTGAGCATCCGGTGGCCGATACGGCTGACGCTGGGGTTGGCGTTGAGGTTGACTTTGTGGTTGATATCCCGGACGTTGATAGGGATGTGGTGTCGTATAATTAGAATCTCTTCCATATGGATATTGAGTGCGATTTGATGGGAATTGTGGTTCAATTCTTTGTTCTACAAACTGATCCTCTCTCATCTGTTCAATGGGTGGCTGTGCGGGGTGTGGACCCATCCTTGATCTGCTTTCGAATTCAGTGGTCGGCATTCTATCTCTCGAAAGTCCATATCTTCTGTCATAAGGAGGAACAGTATTTTCTTGTGGATGGACTTCATCTCTAACTGTAGGTCTCAATAATGGCTTCAAAGTTGGTCTAAAATATGAGTTTCCAATTGTGGAGGGGCTGACAGTCACTGTCGTCAAGTTTTGCGATGCAGTGGTTTCTGTTTGATTTCTTATTCTTTGTGGTCTATAGAAAGGTCGAGTCCAACCCGTGGATGAGGGTGTTGTCGATCCTGTAGTGGCGTTAATATCTGGAATAGTAGTGGCGTTGATTGTGATTGTGGTGTCATTAGTTTCGTCGTAATAGACAACTCCGGGAGTGAATTGTCTCAAACGACTCATCATTTCAGGCAAAATGGTTTCATTGTGACCGACAGTCGGTTTGTTTGTGAATCGGTCTGACGTTTGGTTTATTGTCGTTCGAGGAGTTTCTGTGGTCAGGAAATCCCAAATAAATGGAAAATCAGTTGTATTTTGCGAAGTTTCCGTCGACCGGTTTGTAGCACTTCCATCACTTATAGTAGTTTGAGTGCCGTTCGGACTGATATCTGTCGGGGCAGTGGTGGCGTTATCTGCGGGTGTGGCGAAGATTTCGTCCCAAAATGATTTGAAAGACACCGGTTTAGGGGTTGACGTGAAGTGATTGCCATTTGGTTTGCTAATAGGCGGGGCTCCAACACGACGATCAATATTATTAAATCGCGGATCTGTTGCCAACATTTCTCTGATCAATGGATCCATTGTGGCCATAGTGTCATTTGAAAGGGTAGTATTTTCAGACAACTCACTCGATTTGGGTGTCGTTTGATTTTGAAGACAATTGCAGTCATCCATCAGTTCCTTCGGAAGCATTATTCTTGTAATCACTTGAATAACACCATTAGTTGCGATCAGATCTGAGTCTATAATTGGCACCAAATTCACTAAAACTAATGAATGCGACTGAACTACAAAATAAAGACAAAGTTTTCAATCAATGAGATTATATAATTTACCTTGATAATAATTTACCTGTTCTACTCGTAAAGTTAAGGAGATTTCCGCCTATTGACGACAATTTGTTTCCGGCTAAACCCGTAGAGTAATGTTTACCAGGTATCACATGATTGGCGATTAGCACTACATTTATAGTCATTTAAATTTTATTTATTCATTTTGAGGAAGACTTACATTTGAGGAATGTATTATTTGAGAGCATCTGTTGTGTGACTGGCCAGGGAACTGCTCGGAATGCCTCATCGTTGGGTGCAAAGAATGTGAATGAATCATTTGCTTTAAAAGAAATAACAAGTTCGTTTTAAAATTAAATTATTATCAATTTTATGAATTACTCGTCAATTCTTTCTGAAGCCCAGAAAGTGCTATAAATGATGAGATTTGAGTTAAATGAGGATTTTCTTCGAGGAGTTCTAATAAGTTAACTTCTTTCTGCGGATATAGTATTTTGTCGATTACTTGGACCAAACCTCTAGTGTTTGGAACCGGAATATCACCTTCGACTGCATTCGCGCCGTTTATCACAAACTAATGTAAAATTCAAATAAAGTTTTTAAAATTAATTTATTATTAATTGCCATAAAAAAGAGGTTAAGCAAAGAATACAAATGAAGTGAAAGCAAAAATCCTTTGTGGCCTTAATTTGGACAAGATAAAATTATTCTCTGTATTTATTTGTTTAATCTGCTTAAATTTTATTCTTATCCTTGGACACTATTTTAGAATTTCATTAAAATTAATTATTATTAAATTCATTTACTTAGAATATAGATTTCTATATAAGGAATAATCCTATTTAACTTATTTTAGACCTAGTTAATTCATGAATTATTATAATTCTTCGATTTAATATAAAGAATATCTATAATTGTGAATACAATTGAGTTTGGAATTCAAGGAAACTTCTATTCACTGACTAAAGCCAATCAAATAATGAGACTAATAATCAATACATAAAAATAATAAACTCATCTATCAATGAAAGCAAAAAATATCAATAATTGTAAGTCGATTACACTTCAAAAAAGTTACTTAAAGTGTTTATTATAAGGACAAGGCTTTACTCAATTGTTTGGTTTTGCAAAATAAATAAATTGTGCAAAACGTGAGTAATTAAATCAAAGCAACAAAAATACAGATAAAGTATTCGCCATAAGACACAAAATGCCTTCAAATAAAAGTTATCGATTATTAATTACAAACAAAACAACAAATAATGCGACCAAGTTAAGACATAAAAGCATAAAGGACTGACCCCATTTGGATAGGCTGTTATGTGAAGTTTATGTCCGTTTGCGTTCAGCACTTCTTTCTCATCGAAAACACGAAAACTATTGAGTGGTATACGACTCGGAATAATATGTTGTTTTATGAATTCTTGTCGTTTCTGTTTATCGCTTTTGATTTCTTCGAACTGAGAGCCAGGAATCAGATTAAACGCCTCATCACTCGGTGCAAGAATTGTGAATTCCTTATTCATACCTATTATTGAATTGATCCACAATTTGACATAAATTCGTAATTCATTCAAATTATGCAAAAATAAACGGAAGAACTGAATAAAAGATTCCTTAATTGTTGTGTCAGACATAACAGTCAGAAGACTTGCAATCCGTGACTTAATGTCTAATTAAAAGTTTTCGATTTTTAAATTTCCTTTCTTTTTGTCCTTTTGTTTGTTTATTAATGAAAACCTCATAAGTCGTGAGACGTGTTATTAATTAAATTCTTAAATCTTTCAAAACCGATAAATCTATGGAAATATTGTTCTCCGATTCTCTCAATTATAAGAGAGTCGACATTGAATTCATTTATAATTAAATTCTTTTGGAATTAAAATCAATAAAACCCAACAAAAGTTGATTTTGAGATAATTTAAAGTTTTTATGACATAAATACCAAGAGTTTGGTTGAGTTCGCTTTGGTCTGAGTTCCGCATAATTGAACACATCTTAAGAAGACCCTTCTCATAAAGAGTCTTATAAATGTGTTCAAAGTCTGGTGAAGTTGGTTCTTGTCTTTTTGTCCTTCCATTGTCCTCTTTGTCCAGTGATTCTGTTTTGAAAGTCAACAAGGCATAAAATGTCATTAAATTCTTATTCAAGTCATATAAAGTGGTATAAATTGTTTTAAAAATATGCAAAACAGAAAAATTTGTATTCTTAGTATTTTATCAATTTTGAGGGTCGTTTTAAGGCTTAAATTAATCTATTAGAATTAAAAGCAGAACACTTCAGAGCCATTAGTATTTGTTTAGATATACAACAATTAATTTTAAAACAATTTCTAATTTTATTTATTTAACCGAAATTAAAATTTAATACAAAACTCAATTCAATTATTTTTAATGCTTTTTGTTGACAAATGAAAAATTACTAAGAATATTAGAGGTATCCAAGGTCTTTATTAAGTAGTTTATCAAGTGGTTTTAAAATCAAACTTTTTAAGAAGGGAGAGTTTTATAAGGGATAATTGGTTTTATTATTCCACTCATGGTTATTCGTAAATTTTAGAGCAAATTTTTCGTTTTAGGGGGTATTTCTATTTTGGGGCCAAAAGCTTACAAATGAATAAATTTACAATTCGTTGAATACATCGCTTGATTTGTATGAAAACCTTGAATCAAATGAACTGATCTTTTGGAAAAAAAACTGTAATCAGTGTTTAAACGCTTTTAATGATTGATTTGAATTTAATTTTCCCAAAAATATACAAAATATGACAAACATTAAAATATTCTAAACTTTAGTCCAGAAAACATATGATAAGATAATTACAATTCTTTTAAAATGTTTGCATTTATCAAATTTTCATAAGTATATGTCATATAATTATAATAATCGATTCGATGATTGTTGACATTCAATGATTTTTTGCAATTCTTATCACATAAGAGCCATCATTTCTATCGTTTTTGAATCTTAACTCTTTATTTTGATTTTTTATTTGTTTGTTATTTTAGTGTCGAAGACATATATCAAAGTTATGAAGTATTTATGACTTTTATCAGTTATGATCTGATGAGGAGTTCAGATAGAAATGTGAAAAAATTGTTGAAATTTTAATTAATTATACGAACTTACAAAACGTCATAAAATTATTTCATTTCAAAAATATTAAAAAGCTTTCAGGTATTTACTATTTACCTAGATTTTCCCATACAAGGAGAATAATTTCAATTTAAGCCTAAATATTTATAAACATGAATAGAAAGTGAGGACAGGTATGGAATTTTTTATTTATGTCCATTGAATTTATTACTCTTCAATAATCTTTCACTCGTTTGTCATTTATTGATGGAATGATAAAAAAATATTTATAAAACAGAAACAATTAAATGAAAAAGAATTTCATTATAATAAACAACAAATCAAAGCCAAGAATTGAATAATAATTAGTCGGAAACTGAGTGATAAAAATCTAATCCCTTTCTTTTGATGCCAATCAGTGAATGAGTGATAGCCTTTCAAATAGTAATAATTTTCAAACAAAATGATGAGTCGAATGAATACATATTTTATTTTTTATTTCAAATAACTTTCAATAACTCTAAGCTTAAGATCGCATTACAAGAAGAAAACCTGAAGACAATAAAAGGTATATTTTTCACTGACATCTGTTTCATTCAAACCCCAATTCAAAAGTCTATGAAAACCTTGAATGGCGTGAAAGTAAAATGTGATTTCGTCAAAAAGCACTCAATGGAATAACCGGAGATATTTTTTTGCATGAAAATACACTTTAAAACTTGTTCGGTATTTTTGCATCTTTTCTTATGTCAAATATTATAACAGATTTGACTCTCAAATAAACCGATTCTTAACATATATTTTGAAATATCCTCTCTTTTAATTAGAAAAATTAGCATTTTCTATCACGTAAACGTTAATAAAGCTGGGCAATAATTGGAATGAACAAAGTGAAACATATAAATCTTGTTCATTAGTAATTACACGACACTCCTCTTTGCCATTCAGTCATTCAATTATACCTAAAGTAATACTAATTTATTTTGAAACTCATTTCAATTCAATTACTTCGAGTCTCGAAGAAAATTGTTTTAAAGACTGCTTAAAGAAATGGAATTAATCAAAAAGAAAGTAAAATCTGAGAAATTTGTTGTTACGTAAGACTTCTTTGTCTTAAAATAGATTTGATGTCTTCGCAAATATTTTTTTCTTATCATTTCAATTGAATTAACGCCAATATTAATAGTTGTGGCAAATTGTTTATCGCATGAAAACACAAAATAACATTTCTTTCAATCATTTTAACGAAAATTGAAGTTTTCTTAACAAAACTTGTTTGCAGTTTAGATGAGACGACAGGTAAGGAATTCCGAGACTCTCTCCGATAGATTTTCAGGAAAATTGCTCAAAGAATTACCGAAAGTCAATTCTAAAAATTCTCTATTTTCAGGGTCTTTCTGTTTGTTCAAAAATGAAATCAGTAATCATTTATAAGACGTCCAGTTTCTGTGATCTGTATATTAATTATTATTACATAAGCCTTTAGTAAACACAAAATGCATTGCAATTAGTAAAACCCACTTTCAAATAAATTAGCAAACTAATTCTAATTGAAATTTCTTGTTATATAACTTCGCGAATGAATTCACTCGAATACTAGTCTTTCAATTGATTGATATAATATGATAAACAAGATAATTTTTTAAAAAAAGAGAAACTTGAATAGCATTCAAACCTTGATTTAAAAAGAGATACATTGAAATACATTCAAATTACGAACTGTTATTGAATTCAAAATCAAAAGAAAACTTAATTTTAAGTTCACTGATTCCTATTAGATCAAGTTAATTTAAGAGTAATGAGCAAGCCTCTAAAAATAGTTTGTTCTTGAATAGTTTACAATTAAATTTCGTTCGTGTCATAAGTTAGTAAACACATGAAATACAATAGAAATGATTTTAAACGATAAGATTGATCTGAAAATAATGTCTTTTATGTGGGAACCAAACAATTCATTTCATTGACAAATGACTTATGGATTACTAAAAGAATATTCTTTCAAATCCGCATAACTTTGAAAACATCTTAAAGCTATTGACACGAAACTGTAAATCAATTTGACTTTAATTAGATGTTTAATATTTATAAACATAACAAAACACTTAAAAATATTGAAATACTTAAAACTCATACCTTTTTGTGATGGAGTTATTGAGCTGTCAGTGTTGTGAAGTTGAGCCGAAACCTCTTCTAACCGAAATACAAGATATAAAAACAATGGTATAAACTTGCACAACCATTTCCAAATCATTTCCGACACTAATTCTTTACAAATCTCACAGAATTATAATTCAATCAAATTTGAGGGCAGTGTTTGTCTGGTAATTATTCGTTGTTTATATTCTATCAAACTTTTAGATTTTGACAATTCATTAGAAGATTAAGAATTGATGAGAAAGATATGAAAAAAGTATTTGTCTTATATTTTAAAGAGTTTACAAAACATCAAAATAATTGTATTTATCTCTCATTAATTCTCTATCAAAATGAATGTTATTTTTCGAGAGAAGAGTCAAATGTGTGTTAAGTCCGATATTTAAACAAAATCTGATTTAATTATACAGTTATTAAGTAGTTTTATAAGAGAGAAATTCTCGCACAGAATATTAGCTCCGGTGCCGTATACGAGATTATCAATTCTAATTGGTTATCACTCTTGTGCTGCAAAACAGATAATCTTCACATTCGAGAGACACTCTGTCCTTGAGGTTCAGTGCCGTCATTTCAAAACAAAAACCTGACTCTTCTAAGGACTTACACATAAAGAGAAGAGTATTAAGAGATGTGTTGTTTTACATAACAAAACATTTCATTTACTTTATTGATATCCTATTAGACTCTCATTAAAAGTATTAAATTTTAAGTGACTTTTATCAATAGGAAAGTACACTCTAAGTACACTTTGCTAGAGTGTAGGCGTCCACTCAGACAAATGCCATCCAAATTAGATAATTCACAATTCACATTGCTAATTTATTAGCTCTTAACACAATGCAATGCTTTGAATTAACTGTTGAAGTTTGTCCTAAAACTATGAATTATTTATAAATTCGTTTTTGGAAATCACTATTGAAGTCATCTTTAATTGTATTTAATAATAACTCGAGAACTGAAAGCATCACTCAATTGAAGTCCTATTTCTTTTGATTCGTTCACTAAATACATCACACAATGAAACCCAGATTTTAATCTCAGAGTTTCGACTCTTCAAACATTTAATATAAGAGTTGTTTTAGTTTTGTATCAAAATTTCTCTGATGTTAACAAACATATGATTATAACATTTAAAGCACTATCAGAACAATAATTGTGAGCCACGACTTTCATTGACAACTTAGAGGCCATTCGATTCATTTGGAGGGAAAATCACTTTTTGTTTCATTCTTCTCATTCCAGAATACATTTGCCTTAATATCTTTTTTACATAATATCGATATAATGCAAACCTCTTTCTAAACTGAACCCCAATTTAATTAAAGCCTTAATTTAAATAACTATTTGATAACTAATCAATAATTCATTAATTATTCCGATTATTCGGAAGCCTTTTGTTAGTTTTGACTCAAAGTAATTAATCATTAAATTCTTGAATATTAAAACACATCTAAAAACTGAATATCAGTTCATAAAAATTTGCATTTGTTTTCAACAACAAAACCAAAGCCTTGAATATGTGGTGTAATATATTTTGTTATAAAAACTTGAAGAAAGCAATGCATTTATCACTGATATTAATGAATTCAAGTTTACTGATTGCAAATCAATTTTATGTCGGATTCCATTTGAAAGTTATCATACAAATCAAAAGTGACTCATCTTTCTATAAATGACCAGAACATTTCATTAAAATAACTTTAATAATACTTTTATATCTTATATTTTCCTTCCGGATAAATAAAGTAATCAAAAACATCATTATTCAGTGAAACAAAGAGAGTCAAATTGTTTTATATTCTGTAATGTAATAAAACATAGAAGAATTTAGTACTTATCTCATTTGGATTTTCAAAATTACTCACAATCTAACATTATATATATATATATATGTATATATATGTATGCCATTAAAGTTTCCATCATTTTCATATTCACATGAAAAAATGTGCAACATTCTAGCACCTTTAAATTGAATTTGTTCTGCTACTTGATATGAAAAAATGACAATTTATATTGATTTATATGCGTTTAGAAATTATGACTAGTAAATTATAAATGTCACTGACTATATATTTAAAAGCCCATCATATTTGAAGATTAACCATGGTTGTTTTTACTCTGTAATATTCGAATGACTTAAAATATGAAGATACCATGGTTACTCTTCAAATATGAAGGGGGTTCCAAAAAAAATAGTTGAATAGCCATTAATTATTTGTTTAAATTTAGTAAATTTAGTAATTGTTGCCTTAAATTGATATAAAACTAATAAATATTATTATAAGGATAATAGTGTTTAAATCAAAATAAGTCACAATAAATGTAAAATTAAAGTGAATTAATCCATTCAATTGACAATTAAATTGATTATAATTACAATCCATTAAATTCATTCAAATGGTAACCAAAAAGAGGAGAGTCTTTTGAAGACTTAACAGAAATTATGAAAAACACAATAAATGGCATAAATTAAGTCGAGAGAAATCCTAATAAAATATGAATGATAACAATTAAACGAAAATTTCAAATGTGAATGTCCTTAGCCATGACCTGAAAAGCAAGGGATGCATAACGTGTTGTGTTCGCAGCTTTTGGCAAATCTGTGAAATACTATTCTGTAATGAATTGTGTGAATGTCATTATTCTGTCTCTATTTGTGAATGTATTGCATATTATATTTCGAGAGTAAAACATAATTTTGCGTTAATTTATCCAAAAATAAAATAAAAATCTCAATTGTAATGAATGGAGTCATTCAACACTTATTGTGTAATAAAATATCTTAATTTATACTTTCGTTGATTTATTTTCACTCAGAAATTATTTTTGTCTTATTATAACCATTAGTATAGCTGTGAGTCCAGACATTCGCACATATTATCTGAATAATTAACTTTTAATAATCTGCTAAATGTAGGCCTAAAATGAGATATCAATTTAAACAATCCGTGACTTAAGTTGTTTTGATATTATTATGAAATACAGATTAGATGTGCGCTTTTCATCTCATGTTAATCGGATCTGATTTGACCGAAAATTCTCGGATTCGTATCTGATCTGATCAGAGGTATGAAATGACCGGATCTTGTCTTATCTGGAAGTAAATCCAAAATACATATACATCCGAACTAATAATTAATCAATTTTTTAGAATAATTAATTTGAAAATTTGAATTAGAAATTGATTTACTGTTATCTTAATAAACAAATTAAGAAAAATTTGATAAATATAAGTATTTTAAATGAGAATGCAGTTTTATCCTATTTAATTTAAGTTTCATTTCATTATCAAATAAAACTTCTGATCTGATCTGAAAAAATAGATGAGAAGCTCACCT